>JAGDYQ010000001.1:35020924-35023535 GCA_021962125.1 Bulinus truncatus | reverse complement strand
TGCTTGGCTAATATTACAACCCCTTCCCCCTTCCCCATCCACCTCCCCCCTCCGGGACTAATTCCATCAACTGGGTGAGAAGGGAGACTGATAGTCTGATTCACACACACACACACACACACACACACTGCAATAACTAACCCATTCACTGTACACTGGCGGGGGGGGTATGGATAGACAAACTGTCGAAGTTCTTCCACTCCTCCTCCCCCCCCACCTCCCTCCCCCGAGGCTGAAAAAAAATGTCCCTTTAATTATCAATTATATATTTCTATTAATAAAGAATTTTGTCTTAAACTCCAAGCATCCCCACCCTGGGATTCAGTGCTCGGGGCCACCGAATATTTGCATTTCCGGTTCGCCACTAACAGCACGTCCAAACAAGAAGCTTAGCGCGCACAACTCGAGAACTACTGAGTTGAAACGAGGCGGCCATTGAACTTGTGTTAGGGCGCGTGTGAAGGTGAGACCTTCACCTTTACTCGTCTGTATTTTTTTTTTTTGTGTGTTTCAAAGTATCGATTTTATAATTAAACCCAAAAACCCCTTAAGCTTATGAGTTTAAAACAGAAGAATCGTGAATCGGAATCCGAATTTTAAACACGAATAGTGGATATTTGCCTTTCTCATTGATTACTACAGCCCGACACCGTGCCCGTTGGTGCGATACAGTTGAGACCCCACAGGGGCAAAAACGAAAAAAAAAAAACGAAAAAAAAAAAAGGAATTAAGAATTGTTATGCATGCACAGTGTAAAGATAACTCAGGGTAACCATTCCACATGAACTCATACACACAAGTAAAACAGGAGAATACAGCATAGCTCCCCCCCCACCCCCACATCAATTCCACAGAGTAACATTTACCTGGGGCCCTAGAACATACCAGAATGTCTTTGCTGGTAGGCTACCTTCGCTTAGCACCTCCGCTCCCGCCCCCCCAAAAAAAGACAGAGTGACTCTGCACTCAGGTAAAAAAACAAAAAGTCACCTGTTGGGGGGCATGGTGTCTCTTTTCATATGAATCAATGATACATAATCACTACCAGGCCCTAGCGTACGGGGAGGGGGTAAGGGACCCCTGCGTTTTGTCTGGCCCCCCTGTTTATTTGTTCTACTTAGTAAAATGTATTACCTGGCCCCCCTGCTATTGCCTGGCCCCTCCTGTAGAATTTTCACGCTACAGGGCTGATCACTACACTATATTTATCTACACTAAGTTAAAGCTGTTTATTTAAGCCATGGCAATATGGAAGTTCTTATGGATAGTTAAGCTAAGCAATTAAAGCAACAACCTTTCCACCCCCCCTTTTTCCACTGGAAAAAAACCCAATCAGTAAACGAAAAAATCTTATTATATTTGAAGCTTTCAAGGCCCCGACAGGTACTTTAACACAGTGGTCCCCAACCCTTTTACTCGCCGTTGTCCGATCAACGTTTGATAACTTCACCGCGGCCCGCCGAGGAGGAGGAGGGGGGGCGGGGCGTTGATTGTTTATATTTTAGATTGTTTTGATTGACAACGCCCCTGCAGCTCAGCTCCCGGGGAGGTTAACCTCTCGTCCATGGAAAGTCGCACAATCCCGACTGTAAACAAAACGGAAATAATGTAATGTTTCTTAGGCGGCCCAGTACCATTTGATCCCCGGGGGGGGGGGGCTGGGGGGGGGGCTGGGGGGCACTGCTTTAACAGACCTCACTCTCTGCCTATCGCCCCTGAAAAACCTTAGAACAAGAGCCCCCCACCCCACCCTCAAAAGCTGAAAAAGGGAAGATTTCACACAGCGCAACAATTAACGCATGTACACCGGGCATCCTAAAAAAATAAATTGTCCGATCAGCTGCGAGCCACATGGACAAACACCCTGACCTGGTTCACACATGTCCCAACTACTGTCTTGACTTAATAAACAATGTCTTTGTGGGAGTTTATAATTGAGGGCGCGAGACGGAGTTATCTAACGTGTTTTTTTTGTCAAGAAACCACCAGGACTGAAGTAAGACAACAGTTGACAAACTGTTCAGAAGTCACCTACATCTTGAACCGGGGACTACATTTTCCCAATGCGACCTTGCGCCAATGTGTGTGTGTGTGTGTGTGTGTGTGTTTGTGTTTTCTTTTTATCTAAACAGTATATTAATAAAAAAATATTTTTTTTTTTCCTGTTTGTAAACATCAGCAGTTTATGATTTTATTCTTTGTTCAGTTAGGTTTTTGTTGTATATTCAGTTGATTAGAAGTTTGGTTTTGTTCTACGCGTGCTGCTCTCTCTCCCTCTCTCTCTCTTTCTCTCTCTCTCTCTCTCTCTCTCTCTCTCTATCTATCTTTCTCTCATTCTCTATCTTTCTCTCTCTCTCTCACTCTCTCTCACTCTCTCTCTTTCTCTCTCTCCATCCCTCTCTCTCTCTCTCTCTCTCTCCATTTCCCCCCCTCTCTCTCTCTTTCTCTCTCTCTGTCTCTCTCAGTCTCCCACCCACTCTCCCAGCAAGTACGCTTTTAATGTTGACACTGTTATATTTATGAATGTACTTCTTCTTCCTATTACCTCATGTATGAATCTCAACAGTATCACGCCAGCGGTCAGGGACAGTGCCGGGAGATAAAAATGTAT
>JAGDYQ010000001.1:34968424-35018424 GCA_021962125.1 Bulinus truncatus | reverse complement strand
CTTGTGTTGTGCTGAATGCTGTTTCCCTTTTATCTCAGTCTGTTGCCTGCATGTTTTGTTGATATTCAAAAGTAGCTCTAAGCAAAAATTAATGGTGGGTGCTTTGCTTTTGAAATTGTGTAAAAGGAAACAGTGCATGAAACAGAACAAAATACAACTTTTTTTTTTCTGACTAAAACTCTGGTGTAATCCACACCGGCGGCGGAACGAAATATTTTAAGGGGGGGAAGCCAAAATTCAAGGGGGATGCCGCCCCCCCCCTTGAAAATTTAAGGAGGGGCAAGACAAAATATGACCGAAAGACATATTTTACCCCCTTGTAATTCTATAATAGAATATAGTAATTCTGTAGCAAGTATTTAATCGATATTATTAAAAAATAATATATTAAAAAAGATAAAAATGAACATTGAGCACTTCTGTCGTCAACTGATTCGTAATGTCAGTTTGTTTACAAATTTAATAGTGAAATTAGATCAGAAAATTACTGATAATTATCATGAATGATGATGAATATGAAACCGGAAACGGGAAACTCAATAAACAAAAAGTAATTTATGAAAAGAATGTATTTTCTTTGAAAATTACATTTGCTGTCATTCGGTAGATGGCAATACTTCTCTAAACTTATAAGACGCATTTTGCTATCTGTCTGTCTGTTCCCTTAAAACTCAAGATCCAGAAAACCAAATAACGTGAAATTTGATACACGCAGTGGCGCAACCGGGGGGGGGGCAGGGGGGCTTGAGCCGACCCCCAGGCCAAATCATCAATACATAATTTACATTATAAAGTTACAAAAAAGACTGTCAAACTGTTAAACTGTCTTTTTTCAATATGTGAGCCTCCCCCCAACATTGCTGGTTGCGCCACTGGGTACACGTACACAAAATTACATGGGGAATGTTCTTAAACAGGTTTCGTTCCATCTCAATGGGTACTTTAATTGTAATTAATTATTTTGGATATCAAAGACATGAAAATTGGCAAACTTTTAGCCCGATTTCAGGTTTTACGAGCTTCTCTCCCACATAGCTAACTTACTATAAATATGATCGGTACGGGGAACCAAATATCACATTACTTACTACATTATTACATTCCATTCCTTCATCCATAGGAATTGTCATCTTTTGATACAGTCATGCCTAAAGGAGAGAGAGAGAGAGGGAGAGGGGGAGGGAAAGAGGGAGGGAGGGAGGGAAAGAGGGAGGGAGGGAGAGAGAGAGAGGGGGAAGGGAGGGAGGGAGAGAGAGGAGGGCGGGGGAGGGAGAGAGAGAGGAACTGCCAAAAATGTTGTGTATCACATTGCTTTAAGATAAATGTACCATTTTATTGCAATTTGCATGCAAATAAGCCCTTTTTACGCGTCTTATTTTAAATCTTAATTAAACGTCAAATTACGCTTCTTAAATAAACAGAAAACATTATTTTAAACCCGGTCAAAGCCGGGTACTTACAACTAATTTTAAAATATGCCACAACAACTCTCAATATTGTGATTACTGTAAAATGTCAATTAATTATAATTTCTTTCAAATATTAAATTTAAGAAATAAATCAAATGAATTATGAAAATGAAAATGATACATATAAACTAAAATGAATTACAAAGTTAAAAAGTTAAAATTATAGGGGGGGCAGACTGGAAATTCAAGGGGGGGCGCCGCCACCACTTAAAAGTTTTAGGGGGGCGCTGCCCCCTGCCCCCCCTGCTCCGCCGCCAGTGGTAATCCACTATACCAGCGGCTCTCAAGCTTTTTTCTCAACTGTACAGCTAAAATTTCGAAAGTATGGCTTCGGTTACCCCCCACATGTAGATTCGTGAATAAATGGACTTATTTACACAATGGATTGGGCTCACGTGCGATATTTTTTGGGGCGAGCGGAATGGTGATGAGTCACGCGGCATACTCGCGACCATCCATAAACTCTTGGTTATTTGAAATGAAAAGTAAATGTCGCTGCGTTCTTACGGATAACATTTCCCGGACCCCAACCCGGCTGAGATCCGTGGTGCCGCTATGCTTACTATAAACTAAAACGTTACACGTTCAAGCTTGATTTATTAGTATAAACTGTAACTTTTAAAGAAGTATAGTATAATCTCTGCATTTTCATATTTATTACAATATTTAACTTGAAATATTTCCCTATTGACTAAAAATCTATAGATTTTCATTTTCAAATTCTGATTTATATTCTGATAAAATATAATATTACCTTCACTTAACATGGTTTCTATTTTTTTGTTTTTTTATACAAAAAAAAAATAACAACAAAAATGCCGCCATAAAGGTTATTAATAAATCACATTCAAAGCACCATATCACGTGATAAAAAATGGGAAATTTCCGATTAGTATCTCACCATTACACAGTGTCAAAAACACACACACACAATACATTATAAATAATATGGCATCCGAACATGAGTGAAAGGGAGGAAGAAAAGTACAGCGCTACCTCGACTGCCGACCGTCAAGTCCCGGGTTCGAGCCCACTCAGCTTAGAAAATGGGTGCCTGACATTTTGTTGGGGGGGGGGAGTAAAGACGACTGTGTATTGTACTTGCCACACAATCCCATAGAATAGCCCGTGGGTACGGAAACCGCAGATGAGATGATATACAAATTGCTCAAACCTCGTTTTGAAACAATGTTTTCTTCGCCGCCATTAATGATATTTACACTCATCAGTCCAGTCATTGAATAGAATGGTTTGTTATATTTATATAAAGCTTCTAAAAACCCATGTACTCATGAATTCAATAATATATTACCACTTTTTAATATTTATTAAAGCAAATTGAACGCTTATTCATTCATATTTCATGTCTTGAAAAAAACAAACAAACAAAAAGTTGTAAATAGGTCCAGGGCCGTTTTAAGGTCATCATAGTCCCTAGGCACTTTGAAAGTCGTAGGCCCTCCTCGATTTCATTTTTTAAATATTTTTCAAGAATGCACTTGTTTTCACTTTATGTTCTGGATTTCGAAGGCCCTTGAAAAGTCCGTAGGCCCTAGGCACAGTGCCTACTGTGCCTATAGGATTAAAGCGGCCCTGATTAGGTCTGTGGATTTTTTATGAATGGAAAGCGTCATAGGAAACAAAAGCGAATAACAACAATGGCGCGAGAGTTTTAGACACAAAACCGATGAATTTCTATAAAGCACTGCGCTTTCTGTATAATATATAATCTGTGACAGAAACAGACTCCGATAATCTGTATAGGCTTCGTAATCAATTTTTGTGTACATTCTCGTAGTGATTTGGACTTTTCATCTTTTTTTTTTTACAAAAACTTACAAGTAACTAACGACATTTTTTTGTTCATAAAACTTTTTCTCATTCAATATTTTCTGAAACCATATAATCATTAGTACATGTACTGTTATGGAAGAAATTTTGCCAAACTATGAAATGCTATGTGGCAAAGTTTGAAGCTGATTACCGCATTTTATGTTCACTAGACTTCAAAAAAAAATCTGGCAAGTTTCATTAATTGGCTTTTTTTTTTTGGCTTTACATCAGTGATTCTTAAACTTTTGAGATTTGAGACCCACTTTTTCGTATTTCGTGACCCACTTGTAAAAAAAAAAGGATAGAAAAGATAAGCTGAAATTAAATGTAAACATTTTCAAAAAAAAAAGTAAATATTCACCTCACCTGCAGCCTACAAGTTAGTCTCGACTCTATAATTTAAAGAACCACCCCATTGAAGCTATTGTTACTTGGCGTTTTCTCTCTTCATGTTGCAGCGTACAATTAGCCTATATAATCATCAGTTTCAAAACGGAAAGCAAACTCGCAATTTATTTAGTCCCCGTCTGAAAAAAAAACAAAAAACAAACAATTGTCATTTTAAAAGACAGACTATTAGGCCAGTGGCGTAGCGAGGGATGGGCAAGGGGGAGGAGCATCATGCCCTTGGGCGCTACTCACAAAAGGGGCGCCAAAAATATATTTTACATATACTATTATATGGTTTTCGAAGGAAAAGGGGGCGCTAAAAGGTATTATGCCCCGGGCGCGAGTTAAGTTGGCTACGCCACTGTATTAGGCCTGCTACAAAAACCTGTTTGTATTCTATAACTAATGAAGTGCTGTCTAGAATTATCAGAAAGCGAAATTGATGGGGCGGTCATTTTTAACTTAAATGTGGTCAAGTGTCATTACCACAGTAAGATGAAGTGACTGCCTGGGGCGAAATGAGTTTGACTAAAGTACAGGGCTACCTGTGTTAGTGTTACCTCGATGCTGACCGATAGGCCACGTGATTACGAGACTAATGATTTAAATACTATCCATCCATTTATCAGTTCATTCATCCATATCTATCTATCTATCTATCTATCTATCTATCTATCTATCTATCTATCTATCTATCTATCTATCTATCTATCTATCTATCTATCAACCTATCTATCTATCTATCTATCTATCTATCTATCTATCTATCTATCTATCTATCTATCTATCTATCTATCTATCTATCTATCTATCTATCTATCTATCTATCTATCCATCCATCCATCCATCCATCCATCTATCTATCTATCTATCTATCTATCTATCTATCTATCTATCTATCTATCTATCTATCTATCTATCTATCTATCTATCTATCTATCTATCTATCTATCTATCTATCCACGCATCTTTCCAATCCACGCAACAGGCGCAGTGTCCTAGAGATGCAATATGCAGATGGCATTTCCATCTATGTGTCTTTCCTTCTGCCTCTATGTCTAACTGTCTATCTATCGATCAATCTATTTGTCAATTAATCAATCGATCTATCAATAAATATATCTATCTGCCAGTAATTAATCGATCTATCAATAAATCAATCTGCCTGTCGGCAGTCCGTCTGTCTGTCAAAATGCCAGCTTTTCCGTTTGATTCTCTCGGTCTTTTTGTCTGTCTTTCTGACTTTAGCTTGTAACTTATTGTCAGTCTATTTACATACCTGTCTGTCTGTCTGTACGCGTGTATTCATGGAATTAGTCTAAAGTAAAATGCCTAAAATTTCAACTAAATTTTCAACGGTAAAACTAACCTACTTATAAGTATTTTTTTTGTTGTGACAAGAAAAGAAAATCATTTCAAATTCAAGTGAACAGTCTGCATCCCCCTCCGGTTTCACTGGACTAGAACATAGCCTGACACTGTGACTATTTTAAACACGTCCTAATAGCTAGCAATGGTCTTACCTGGGTCAACACCAACACAATTCTTAAGGTCAAACTTTCAGCTTAGCAAAACATTAATTTTTTTTTTTGCAAAGAAATTTTTAAAAGTGTACAGTTTGACAGCGTTAACATAGGCCTACACCAAACTACATGTTAAAACAGTATTATTTATTTTTAAACATGATCTTCTATAATATTGCCATAATCAGTGTCGAACCTAGGGATTTGGGGGCCCTTGGGGCTTGGCTTATTTGGGGGCCCCTGCATCTTGACATTCGAAACCATGCCATGAGATAACGTAATTAATATATAATGTAAAAAAATGTTTTTTTGGGGCCCCCTTAAGATGGGGTCAGGGGTACTTTCAAATTTGGAACTCCTTTCCCCCACCCTAGGTACGCCTCATGCTATAATATTAACGATTTTAATTAATACTTCAAAGTTGTTATCCGACAAATCTGTTCATTGAACTATTTCTCTCGTGGGATGTTTGATAAGTTTATGTTATGTTTCATAGACAACCCAGCAGGCGAAAAAGTTTGGGTATGTATGGACCAATAAATCAAATAAACAAGAGCCAATACATAAAAACATAAATCTTAATTAAAGATGATGTCACATTTCCCGTGTCTTGTTTTTTTTGTCAGGTTGTAACGAATCAGACACACCTGTTTGACCGTGGTTGTCATCAAACTACCATTACCTAGGAAGTCAAAACTGTTACTTTTTTTTCTTGCAGCCCCCAGGGGAAAAGGTTTAATGATCAACGAACTCTGTATCACAAATGACCCAAAGTTGAATTTGCGAAAAGACAAAAATTCCTAAGTTATCTGAGTATATATATATATATATATATATATATATATATATATATATATATATATCCCACTCTCTCTTCCCTCTCTCATTCTCTGTCTCTCCCTATCTCCTCCCTCTCTCTCTCCCTCCTCTCCTCTCTCTCTCTCTCTCTCTTCTCTGAACTCTCTCAGTGATAACTGCGGGCTGAGACTTAGTCTCTTTGAGCCCGCGAGATCAAACTCGCTGTGTTCCCTCAACATCTGGAAAAAGCCATATAGACCTATAGCAAGCATCAGTGTCGAGCTTTGTTGTTTTATTTTAGAAATCAAGAAGACAATGAAATCATGAATAGTGCTGCCAAAAATAATTTTAAATCTAAAGAAAAAACATACAAACAAAAAACAACAAATAAGTATGCTATTGCTTACACAAGAACTGCAAAAAATACCTTATTAAATAATACCACATTAAAACCTGTATCATAGATTACTTATATAAATGTCGCTTCCGGGTCGCAGGGAAACTAATTTACATATTAGTTCAGTGACTTTGGAGATGGAGAGTATAAGGAGATGGTCGATAATGATCCAGTAACGTGCACCAATGACGTCATTAGTCTTAGTTCACATTTTTCGTACCTGTTTTATTGAAATACTTTTTTTTTTAAATTGAATATTTTCTTTTTTCAAGGAAAACTTTAAGTAACTTTAGAGCACTGCTTTAAAGGTAGGGTCGGATTTAGACTTGATAAGGCCCCAAGCTATTTGAGATAAGGGGCCCTGTATACAATCCATACATTATATGACAGTGCCCAATATTTAAGTATATATGACTATTGATATAGTTTGTATAGCTGATACGTAAATCATGCACTGTTTAAAGGACTCTCCCAGTTTGTTTGCTAATCTGATAACTCACTTTTTTTCTTCCAAATCTATCTTATTAAAAATAAACCAATGGAAGTGTCGCGAAATCTTTTATTGCTTGTGTGTTGAGATTTTGTTTACAAATCTGATAGGTAAGTTCAGCTTTTCTAGTCTATCCTACTAAATAAACCAATGGAAGTGTCGCGAAATCTTTTATTGCTTGTGTGTTGAGATTTTGTTTACAAATCTGATATGTAAGTTAAGATTTTCAAGTCTACCCTACTAAATAAACCAATTGGAAGTTTCGCGAAATCTTTTATAGCTTGTGTGGTGGTGACGTTTAACCTTCAGGTTAATGACTGTGTGTTTGTGCGTGTGCGTGCGTGGGTGTGGTGACAGCGTATCAGCCGATGATGCAGAGAGTCTTCGCACCTTCGAGTGAAAGTAATTATGTCCATGTCATGAGACGTTTTAATTGACGTGGTTGAAATCTATTTACGTGGGCGGAGCACACGATTCGTCACCATTTCCTCATTACGAACCAACCCCCCTCCCTTTCACACACACACACACACCACTCCCCTCTCCCCACAGCCTCCAAGGCCCATCTCTACCCCCCCCCTTACCTCTCCCAACGACAGATGTCTCATAACAACATTAAAGGGACATGTAATTACGGTCTGTTACAATTACATACGAATCTGGTTTTTTGTTCTGTCAATAGTTACAGATAGAACCGTTCTTATGGAAAGGTAAAGTACGTGTCTGCCTGGAGGGTGGGGTTCTATTGTGGCTGAACCCCAATACAATTTGAACATTTGACCTGTTGTAAACAAATTTTTTATCCCATTTTTTTTTCCACCAAGAAGTGTCAAGAAGTGTTTACCGGTTCTAAAAGAACCGCTACGGGCGGGTCGCACATTCTGGCGGTTCAACATTGCTAAGTCAGGTGGGCACACTTTTCATGGGCCCTCGCGCTAAAGTGAATTATTTGTATTGTCAGTGTAAAGGGCCCAATTTTCTATAATGATTAGGGGGCCTAATATTTTTTCAGGCTTCGGCCTTGGCAGCATTTATTTGACTAGGGCCTAGAAAACGTAAGAACGGACCAGAATACAGATATAGAGGTTTTCATTTTGATATGGCAGCTCGCTTTGCTACCCTGTGTTCGTTATACGCGTGTTTTTAGAAACATATGTGTGATGATCATCATGTTTGTTGCCCACTAGGGTGATGAGTTGAGAATCCATGAGGATTCCACATCATCAACATACCCTTGATTTCCACCGTGTTAGATAGTTAAGATCACTTATGATCTTATCTGAAGATTACCGTTTCGAACCAAAAACTGCACCGTTGTGCCTTCGTGGCTATAGCACCATCAGTCTTGATAAAAGGTATATAGATAAGTCTTACAGAGACATCACAGGAGTGTTATTATATCATTGAATACATATTTATAATTCATGAAGCCCATAGTACATCACTAAAAGCTAATATATAATGATATAGGTTTATCTCAATATTAGTTTGGTTTTATTTGAAAAGTAATTTTTTTAAAAAAGAAGTATAAAATGCAATTTTTACTTCTTTAAAAGTGTTTTAAAGATCAAGTAAAAACTACGTCTGTTATTTTGATGACATGAACTTTGACAAATCGCCAATGTTTGTTTCAATCTGCATCCAACTTGGCACATTCAAATAGTGCGCAATGACACAATGTTGGCCAGGTTAACCACCCCTTTCAAAACCACTGTAGGTAAAACACTTTTTTTCCCCTACGTTCTTTTCTCAAGTAAAAACAATCCATTGTCACAACACAAACGCTCTCCCATCTCTTTCATTTATTCAGCTAAGCTGTCCAGATTTTTTTTTTACTCGAATGCAACCGTAAAGGATTAGTGAATCCTCAATAAACATTGGTTGAATGACAAGGAAATATTAAAAAAGCACGCCAAGTTTGAAATGAAAACAAAGCAGCAGACGATGTTCATTGTAAATGTTTGTAGCTTATTAGATGTTTACTTTTTTTTTAAATGTGTTGATTGGTTCATTGGGTCTAAAGTAACAAAATAGAGTCAATGAAGTATTTTTCTTATATTGCCACGATGTAAAAATACTGTACTAATGACGAACACGTGATAGCTAAGAAAATTATGGATTGTTTTCAAATAATACCTAAATATATAATGCACTCAGGGACATAAAGGGATCTTCGGCAGAGACTTTTTGAAATATTTTGGGCTCATAGGCAACAGTGCTTGACGGGGCTCCTAAAGTATCGATATAGACCGCATTTAATAGGAACGATAGGGTACTTGGTAATTGTAAGTATCGATATAAACCGCATTTAATAGCAGCGATAGGATACTTGGTACTTGTATTTATACTGGAGTACATTTTTGGAGTACTTGGACTTGCAGATTGGGTCCTTGTAATCGGACTCACAATTTTAAAAAATGTGTATGATTGTACTCGTACTTGTCCATTTGAGTTATAGAGTTATAAACCATAAAACAATTTAGAAACAACATAATAGACGTAATAGAGGGTTACACAGTTTTTGATGGGTTTGTTTTGAATATTAATGTTTCACACATCGAATGAAAATAGTGTCAGCTTAATTCTAATTATTGCGCTCGTATTTGTGCACATAAACATGATATTTTTGCTTACGAGTGTTTAATTCTGCTAACGGATGACGTCAGTACACATTTGACCTTTGACTTGCACATAGTATAAAAAAAAAACCAAACAGATTTACAGTTTGTCAGGGAAAAAAGGGTTGCGGGTTGGGGAGGGGGTGGGGGTGCATAAGGTACACAAAAAGTTTACCTGTATGTTAGTAAACTAAAAGGAGAGGGAGGGAGGGAGGGGTGGGTAGAGACTGGGATGACCTCAGTGACATTGGTTTTAGGGACAAATCACGTGGGTCACTCATATAAAGTATATAAATTTTCAATTTTCGGCCCAGAGATTATTAGACTTAAGATCCTGTGTGGGTAAAAAATAACAAACAAAAAAACGTGTCTTGTGTTCATTTAGTTGAAATCTTGTATAAAATCGACACAGAGTGTATGTGATTGAATTGTTTGGCAATGACCATGGAGGTTAAAGTGATTGTCGCGATACTGGCAGTTGTTGGTGCGGTCGCCATGGTAGAGGCGCAGCGGGGCAGGGTAGGTTGATGTTTTATCTGCCTATCTATCTATCTATCTATCTATCTATCTATCTATCTATCTATCTATCTATCTATCTATCTATCTATCTATCTATCTATCTATCTATCTATCTATCTATCTATCTATCTATCTATCTATCTATCTATCTATCTATCTATCTATCTATCTATCTATCTATCTATCTATCTATCTATCTATCTATCTATCTGTCTATCTATCTGTCTATCTATCTATCTATCTGTCTATCTATCTATCTATCTATCTGTCTGTCTGTCTGTCTGTCTGTCTGTCTGTCTGTCTATCTATCTATCTATCTATCTATCTATCTATCTATCTATCTATCTCTTTTTTCTGGATAACAACTTCAAAGTATTTTAATCTCTTTGGCAATTCTGTGATGACAATGGCTTTGGCCTTCCTTCCACCCCCGCCCTCCAACCATCTATATAAGCTGTAGGTCATTAATGGAGATACGTGTGACACTAATTACCTACGTAACTTCCGGTACATCCCTACCATCGCAGCGTTCAGTAGAAACCCCCCCTCTCTCTCTCTCTCTCTCTCTCTTTATCTCTCTCTCTCTCTCTCTCACTCTTTATTAAATAAAACATTATGTTTATGAAGAAAAAAATGAGTTCTAATAATTCTTTGTTAAAATTAAGAAATATTTTTTTTAATTTATAATTTTCGAACTCAACATACACGGGAGAGAGCCCCCTAATAAAGTGGTGAGAGTCTACGAACTTATTGAGAGGATATGAGTTCAAATCTTCATCGCCAATTCGAAAGTTAATAAAAAATAAAAAAAAACAGCTACACAAAATATAAAAATAACAGAATCTTGCATTTTCTATTTTGAAACGATACTTCTAACGGGATATTTGAAACCCGAATTCTGATCTAGCACAGTATACACAAATTAATGTCTGTATATAACCTGCTCTTTATTTTTTTTTAATTCAACAGAATCGAGGCGGAAGGCCACGCCCACCTCCTCAACTTCCGGACGGTGACGTATACAACTGGTCAAGGAACGTGAGCGGAAGCAGCGTGGATGAGAGCGCATTTGTCCCAACGTATGTCTTTGAAGAATATCGTGTGGCATGCGCAAACTAAGACATACACAGTTACATTCATATTTATACACACAAACACACACACACGCACACACATACGCACACACATATGTCAATGACAACGCTGTGTATTTGTTTACAACACATTTATTCTTACGTCTTATTTTTCTTCGTCATTTTTGAAACAACATTTTTCATTTTTTTTTTCACTTTTGTAGGGCGTTATCCTTTCATAATATGATACATTAAAATTATCACAAATGTTACTCTTTTTCATCTGTTTAGCGGGTCAAATCTGGTCATCGTGCGGTCATTCGATGACGGACTGAGAAACTTGAGCCGCAACAGGGCCAGCCTTCTGTATGACTTCTCCACACCGAATCCTGTAAGTTGTAAAGATGTTCGCTAGAAAAAAATTCTTCCGTTTAAGCCACATTTAATTAAGTAGCTTAACGGTTCACGGATGTTACAGTAGCAGAAATACTTGTTACAACATACCTGCTGAATGCCGATATTGTAGTTCACAAGTTCGGATACAAGGAGAGTAATTTAATTAGTGAACATCTGGTTACGAGTGGTGTCCCCTGTGGACAAAAAAAACAACCAAAACCAAAAAATCCAAAAATCAACAGATACAGTGAAGTTTCAGTTTTAAAGAAATTACAGGAGGCCCTCGACTTTCGCACATAAATGGTTCCTAAAAGTGTGTGCAAATGTTGAATGTTCAAAAGTAGAGGGACAAAATCACTTTCAAAATGGCGATCATGACATAACAAAAACGATTGCTTCGGGAACAACAAGGGCGGAGAAAGACCGGGTATAGACCGGAAATTCCGTAGACCGGTTTACGGAAACAGTCAGAAGGTACTGAAAGTGCTTCACTAGGTCTTTTATTGACGATTCTAAAAACACATTTAAAAAAATACTTTTTTTTTTTTAAATGTTCGAAATAGCGAATTGTGCGAAAGTCGAGGGCCGCCTGTAGTCGATCCAGGACAAACACACAGTCGCTTATAAAAGTCGAAATGTTTCCCCTTGAATACATCATATATATATATATATATATATATATATATATATATATATATATATATATATATATGCTTTTTTTCTTCCTTTATTCTTATATCATAATTTTCGCTGTCCCAAATGCTTCTTTTAACATTAGAGTATGCAGTTTTTTTTCGCATTATATCTATATAACATAGTTGTGTTTTTTTTAATGCCGTATAGAACAGCCTTGGGCCGACTATTGCTCGCGGGCCAAATCTGGCTCAGAAGACTGCTTGATCCGGTCCGCCACTCGTTTCAGTGTTAAGCACAACGCTTGCCTTGCATGCTCCCTTTAATTTACATTTGTTCATGTCAACACTCCATTCTGCTTCTCTCTTTGCCCGGCCCGCTGATCAAATTAACGAACCCAATGTGACCCACGACTTAAAAAGTGTGCCCACCCCTGTTCTAGAAAGACTTAACAAGTCTTTTATATTAACCGGGCAGCAGTGATTAAAAAAAAAGATGTGCTATAGTTGATAAGCGAACAACAATCCATCTGGCTACATAACATTTGAGGATGCGGTGGCAGTGTGGTATAATGCAAACCAAAAGGCATCGGGTTCGAACCCCGGTGAGTGACGGGCATTTTCCGATCGATGTTCCCTAAGTCCACCCAGGATTTAAAATGAATACCCGAAATGTGTTGGGGAAAGTAAAGGCGGTTGGGTGGTGTACTAGTTTCACAATGTCATAGAATAGCCAGTGGCTTTTGACATAGATCAGCTCTTCCTCATCTGAATCGGATGGTCTATTAAGACTTTACGAGGGAGACTTTTACATACTATATAAATAACAACAGTTGGCGTCGACACACCTACTTATTGAAGAAGGTTTTATCTAAATTGATGATTTTTATCGACTGATAATTCTGTAGTGACTCATTACTAGCGCAACCAGGAAAAAAAATATAATAAAGATCAAGGCTCAAAGTATAAAGGTCATAGAAGAAAATAACAACAACAGCATCAATAACAACATCAACAACAGCATCAATAACAAAATCAACAACAACAACAACAACAACATCAACAGTAACATCAATAAAGCATAAACAAAAACATCAACAGCATCAACATCAATAACAACAGCAACATCAACAGCATCAACATCAATAACAACATCAACAGCATCAACATCAATAACAACAGCAACATCAACATCAATAACAACATCAACATCAATAACAGCATAAACAAAAACATCAACAGCATCAATAGCAATATCAACAACAACATCAACAACATCAACATCAACAATAACAACAACATCAACATCAATAACAACATCAACATCAAAAACAATATCAACATCAATTACAGCATAAACAAAAACATCATCAGCATCAATAGCAATATCAACAACAACATCAACAACATCAACATCAACAATAACAACAACATCAACATCAATAACAACATCAACATCAAAAACAATATCAACATCAATAACAGCATAAACAAAATCATCAACAGCATCAACAGCATCAACAGCAATATCAACATCAACAACAGCAACAGCGATATCAACATCAACAACATCAGCAATAACAACAATATCAACAACATCAACATCCACAATAACAACCTATGTTAATAGAGACATACAGTAAAAATAAAATTACGAAGATTAAAACCTTCAGGCCATATTTCGTTTTAAAAAATTCCTTACACTTAACGAGAAAGTTTGTGATTGATTGACACATCCATGATGTTTAGATTAGTTCATTAGGCTGACACGGATCACTGGCACTCACGACCTGTCAATTTAAAATGTACCGATTTCCTTTTGATGAAATTGGACTTGCTATTTGTGCCTCTTTTCTTTAATAAATACACCCCTCCCCTTTTACTACGATCTTTATTAATTAAAATATAAGCAAGCACTTTGTTTTATTTCAATCAAACAAACCAGATCAATAAGTAAACAAATCCATCAATTAATTCATTACCTAACTACCTATCTACCTGTCTACTTTTTCTACTTACCTATTTACTTACTTACATACTTACATACCTACCTATCTACCTACCTACTTACCTAACCACCAGCCTACTTACAGATTATCTTCCTAGCTACATAGCTACCTACGTACATAACTACCTATCTACATACTTACCTATCTACCTATCTACTTACCTACCCACCTACTTACTTACATACTTATCTTCTTACCTACCTTCCTACCTACCTACGTACATAACTACCTATCTACATACTTACCTATCTACCTATCTACTTACCTACCCACCTACCTACTTACTTACATACTTATCTTCCTACTTACCTACCTACCTACCTACCTACGTACATAACTACCTATCTACATACTTACCTAGCTAGCTATCTACCTACATACTTACCTACTTACCTACCTACCTACCTACCTACTTACTTAATACTTATCTTCTTACCTACCTTCCTACCTACCTTCGTACATAATTACCTATCTACCTATATAACTTTTTCAGAAATAATAAAAATAATAATAATAAACAATGTTTATTGTTGTTTTACGTAAATATTTTTTTTCTTCCACTTTTCAGTTGGTGGTTATTGGAAGCTTTGGTCCCTGTTTCCTTACCAGCACCAACCTGACATACCTAGAGGTCATTGACATTCTGGATGCCAGAAATGTAAGTCAGTTTAGCAAAGTTTACGCCCACGTATTTTGGCGGGGAAGTTTCTGAATGGGGATATGATTGAAGCTAAAAAATGTCGACAACGGCATGACATTCTTCACTATATAGAACATAATAAATTGTGTCTCAAATGTGAATAGATTCCTAATAAATGCTCATAATTTTTGTCACTAAATATAAATACGTGTCAGCTGAGACATAGTACGGAGCTTTTAAACTTTATGTGGCTCTAAGGGCTCCACGTGGTTCTCAAAGCTCTATGCGGCTCCTAAGGCTCCGCGTGGTTCTTAAAGCTCTATGTGACTCCTAAGGCTCCGCGTGGTTCTCAAAGCTCTGTTTGGCTCCTAAGGCTCCGCGTGGTTCTTAAAGCTCTGTGTGGCTCCTAAGGCTCAGCGTTATTCTTAAAGCTCTGTGCGGCTCTTTAGGCTCCGCGTGGTTCTCAAAGCTCTTTGTGGCTCCTAAGGCTCCGCGTGGTTCTTAAAGCAAAAAGCGGATCCTAAGGCTCCGCGTGGTTCTCAAAGCTCTATGCGGCTCCTAAGGCTCTACGTGGTTCTTAAAGCTCTATGCGGCTCCTAAGGCAACTCGTGGTTCTCAAAGCTCTGTGCGTCTCCTAAATCTCCGCATGGTTCTCAAAGCTCTGTGCGGCTCCTAAGGCTCCACGTGGTTTTTAAAGCTCTATGCGGCTCCTAAGGCACCGCGTGGTTCTCAAAGCTCTGTGCGGCTCCTAAATCTCCGCGTGGTTCTTAAAGCTCTGTGCGGCTCTTAAGGCAACGCGTGGTTCTTAAAGCTCTATGCGGCTCCTAAGTCACCGCGTGGTTTTTAAAGCTCCGTGCGCCGCTCCGTTAAGTTTAATGCTGCTGCCCCTATAAATAATTTTTTTAAAAATAATTTTCTGTATAAGTCTTCCGAGTAAAATTTTTATTTTGCTTACAACGGTGTTGCTCTATCTATATAAAACTTTAGAAGGTATGGATGGAAAAAAAAGAGCAACAAACACAAGAGCAACATGTCGTGTATGGGCCACAACTTTAGACCCATCCTTCTATCACTGTACAGCTAAAGAAAAAAAAAGCCGTACCTGTGTTTTATAACGATAAAAATAAAAAAAAAAAAAGAAATACAATTCAGACCCATTCCCTATTAATCACACAGCAGATTACCCCCCCCCCCTCCCTCTCACCCCCAACACCCATCCCCCCCAAACCCATATTCGAAGACAGTTATTTGAAAAAAGGTGCATATTTTAATCAGTGCCGAACCAAGGGATTTGGGGGCCCCGGGGGCTTGACCTCTTTGGCGGGGCCCCTGCATTGTGACATTCGACACCATGACATGAGATTAATGTACTTAGTATTTAATGAAATAAAATGTTTTGGGCCCCCTCAATCTGGGGCCCGGGGGGCCTTTTAAACTAAGACCCCCCCGCCCGTCCCCCCACCCTCCTCTGTATTTTATTCAATTATCTATTAAGAAAGCTAGCTTTACAAATCAGGCATGCACTGCCACAAGATTTTAGTAGAGAAAGGGTAAGAACAGCGACACATAACATCATCACTCACCTATAAATATTGGTGTTTATATTACAGTTTGTGAACGGCCATTAAAAAAGATAAATAAGTATATATTTCAAAGATCATAGTGAAACGAATTAATAAACCGAGTCACTAACTCCCCCCACCCTCTCACCCCCAGGGATCCTCAGCCACTACCAATGCCCAGTTCAGCTTGGACGGAACTGCCCTTCCATTACCATTTGAGCAGGTCCGACAACTCTTTGACACTTACCCATCATTGAGACGTGCCTGCAGGGACGGAAGGGTTATCGTGACCACGCCAGGGCAAGGTGAGTCTATCTATCTATCTATCTATCTATCTATCTATCTATCTATCTATCTATCTATCTATCTATCTATCTATCTATCTATCTATCTATCTATCTATCTATCTATCTATCTATCTATCTATCTATCTATCTATCTATCTATCTATCTATCTATCTATCTATCTATCTATCTGTTTGTCTGTCTGTCTATCGTTTAGCCTACTTGTCAATCTATAAATAAATCAACGTATCTGCCCGTTTGCCTGTCTGTCAAATTGTCAGCATGTCTGTTTGTCTGTTTTTCTGACTCTAAGTGGTATCTAGCTACCTACCAGTCTATTAACATACATAGAGGTCTATCTTTGTGTATGTTTGTATGTACGCGTGTATTCAAGAAATGAGTCTATCTGTCTGTCTGTCTGTTTTTCAATCAATTAATCACGCTACATAAATCAATCAAAAGACTGAAACCATTAATCAATTCAATACTACAACTTTTCATCAGTCTGTCATTTTGCCCGTCTGTCCGTCAGTCTGTCCATCAAGCATCTTTAATCATATAGTAATGATCTTAAATCAGGCCATCCTCCCAAAACTTCCAAAAATCCGATAACACCGATCTATTTTTAAATTTTTTAATCATACGCGTTCAAGTTGCACTGTTAACCTAACAAGATTTCTAAAACAAACAATACATAAACACATATTTTAGTGTCATTAACTGAATTCATTTATTTGACCCCGACCTCCTTTCTCTACAGAGACACTGGTTCCGTTCCCCACCGAGGAACTGTCAGTTCTGGCCGTTGACGCCGAGATCTCCATCAGGATCCCCCAGCGCCCCGTCCGACAACCACGCCCCACCGGAGGATTCGTCAACCCTGGCCAGAACAGGTTCGGGCCCGGGCGCAGACCCACTTCAGCCACCGGCGATCAGCTGACCACCGCTTATCCCACGACTGGACAGGACGCCACCACCACGGCCGTACCAACCGCGGGGTCAACCACCGCCTACCCATCTCCGTAGACGAGAGATTCTCGTCCAGCAGACGACCAAGACTAAAACCCAGAAAACGACAAAACTACTACAAAATCAAAAAAAAAAACAACTTCTGTTGTTCGCTTGTAATCTGTTTGATGTATAAAGACGGCGCTCCACAATGATTGGCTAATAAATTAATACAAATTAAAAAGATTCGTTTTGACCATCAGGCTAACATGAACGCTCTGTTTATCAAAAAAAAAAAGAATGATTTGATCTTTAAGTACACATTTTTTAAATTATTATTTTGGTAATAGATGATTTTTTTGGACTTTTTTGTATAATAAATATTTACAGCTTGATAAATCGCAAATAATAATTTTTGGTCGATACACGATGAATATAAATATCCAATTAAATCACTATACATATATAACTAAGTCTAGCAAATATATATATATATATATATATATATATATATATATATATATATATATAAATGCATATGTATTTCGTTTGGTTCTGCATTGTATAATACGATGTTCTATTTTATTTCATTCTATGTTATATTGAACTCTTACTACAAATGAGGAAAGTGAAAGTTGTTTTTATTCCCCTTTTGTCTTATCTCATTCAAAATTAAAACATAATTTGACTTAAAAATCTTTTCTTTTATTTATTGTCGTCTGCATACTTGGTGCCTTTGTTGTACATACTTCGTGTCTTTGTTGTACATACTTGGTGCCTTTGTTTTACATACTTGGTGCCTTTGTTGTACGTACTTGGTGCCTTTGTTGTACATACTTGGTGCCTTTGTTGTAATACTTGGTGCCTTTGTTGTACGTACTTGGTGCCTTTGTTGTACATACTTGGTGCCTTTGTTGTACGTACTTGGTGCCTTTGTTGTACATAATTAGTGCCTTTGTTGTACGTACTTGGTGCCTTTGTTGTACGTACTTGGTGCCTTTGTTGTACGTACTTGGTATCTTTGTTGTACATACTTGGTGCCTTTGTTTTACATACTTGGTGCCTTTGTTGTACGTACTTGGTGCCTTTGTTGTACATACATGGTGACTTTCAATAAATCGTTTTAATGTTGTTTAATTTTTGGTTACTTTGTATATCAATGAAAGGATGAAATAAACATTATTTAAGATCTTTGAAGACAGTGACATTTTGTATGTATTAAATATTTTTAATGCACTTTACTTAAACGAGCAATCAACTAAGATTTTTTTTAAATACATAAATATATCCTTTTTCGTTTTATGAGAAGATAGTGAGCTTTTAATAAAAGCTGGAGTTGAAATGTCAAAAAATTGTCCAGTATAACGGCGGCGTTTGCTGACATACTTAACATTGCTGATGACGGAGAACGTGACATTTTATTAAATAACGGTTCTTCTGTACAATTTAAGACTCCATTGCATCCAGCGATTCATAAAGTTTGCCAACCCCTGGCCTAGATTGAAAAGTTAGTTTACGTCACGGCTTATTTAATGTGTTGGTGTCGATCAAGTTATTTATAGACCACTTCCCTAGCAATATTCAGGTTTCAAAGCGGTGTGTCATTCCATGACAGGATCATATCAGTCAGTAGTGATCAGACTTATTGTCAAAAGGTTTTTCTGAGAAGTGTGTAATAATACATATTGTTTTCTAGATACCTAACTAGGTAAGTATCTATTTATATGTAAAACTTCACTATTTTATCACAATGACTAGTTGATTTTTAATCATTGACAGTATGGAGTAATTCTTATTTCACCCATTTCATAAATTTTAAGTTATTACAAACCAAAGGGGTGGATTTTGAGATATTTACTCAAATGGTATGTATGACGTTTTCGTATCACTTCATATACTTACAGAACGGCAAACTTACCTACCGCTTAAGAGACCCCCCCCCCATCCCCTCAATACCATAAGGGTCCTTTCACATTACAATTTTCTATAAAAATATGATTCGTTAATAACTCCGAAAGAAAATTTTGACTAGTTTTATACCAGTCCAGGGCCCCATACTGCCAAAGCCCCCTCACTCATTTCCCCTGGGCTTCATGAGTGACATTTTTATATAGCTCACCTCCATATCTTTGTCTCAGCATTACACCCCCGCCCACCCACTCCCACCCCCAAGTTTATATATTTTTCCTTTTCATCTGTTTGCTAATATGCATATATTTTTATAAAGTCATATATATATATATATATATATATATATATATATATATATATATACCAGCAACATAAACATCGGATAAAGGGAAAAAAAATGAAAGTTATAGGAAATACATGTAGTTTGCATCTGTTTAAACAGGTGAGTAAGAAAAATGGAAGTGCGTTTATTTATTACCAAGAGCATTCAATTAACAGAAGTGTTTGTAACAATGCCATATTTTTTTTTTGTTTCTTTCAACTAAGCAGCAACAAAGAAGTTAAAATGTCATGCGAAAAATGGGAAAGACACACAGAATACATTCAATATCGGGATTTTCAAAATAAAACAAATGAATATTCAAGGTTCAAACAAGCCGTCCCTCAACCTGTTATGCAAAGACTACTGCACAAATTAGTTATGGATATGTCAGACCTAACAGGGTTGCTACTGCTCAAGTCGGACAATGACGTAGAATACTATGGGACCGGATTCATTTTGAAAATAAGAAGACAAAAGGATAGACCATGCCCGTGTCCATTATCTAAAGAACACACTGGTAGTTCAACTGAACACGCTATAGTCACTGTTTCTACTGCCTACCATATTTTCAATAGTGACGATGAGACAAGTAGTGAAAAAGTCACATTTGATCGAGCCAACGAAATCTGGGAACTTTATCGAAGGGAGCTGAAGCTTCATTACAATACAGCTACAAAAAATAGAAATGAGCTTTTTAAATGTGAGGACTTTCCAACTTTATACGGTCATCGACTCATTGAAACGACAAAGATCTTGATTACGACAGCGATTGGTGTGCCGCAGAGTTTATCACTCATGATACAGCTACTATTAAAGGCTTGGAAGGCAGTCTATCTGGATACCAGTCTGGCCTGGTCGAGACATATGAAATGTCTAAAATCTACAAAAATGATGACCTAGTTATCATAGTCGGCCATCCCCACAACTGGGCGAAGAGAATCAGCATCGGCGTGCTTGTTGACCGTGAAGGGTATCCGAAAAAGAAAGTCCTGAAAGAGATCCGGGGACACCAGACATGGTGCCGGTACACTTACAACGCTGTCACGTGCAATGGAAGCAGCGGTTCCCCAGTATTTAAGTGGGGACAACCGATCTCGGGAGTGGGCTTCTGGTTTGGACATCCGCATAACCACTCGGAGGGGTTCGATGATTTTGGCATTAGCACAATAGGTGTAGAAAATATTATATAATTAGTTATGAAGCTGTAAAAAATTTAGCATACAAGTTAGACAACGAACATATATATATATATATATATATATATATATATATATATATATAAATAAAGAGAGAGAGAGAGAGAGAGAGAGAGAGAGAGAGAGAGAGAGAAAGAGAGAGAATCTAATCAATATGTCGTCTGGGTGCCAAAATAATATGGGTTGTCCACCTCCCTCCCCCCCCCACCCCACAAAAAAAAAGTTGGCATTGATCACTAACTTCTTGTTTTTTTATATTAATAATTATGTTTATATTACTTATATTACAAAACATAGCTTTGTATGTTTTCGAAATTTCTATTTTTTTTGCATAAGAGGGAAGTAAACTAAGCTATGAATTGTTAATTGGACGAAGAAATTTTCAGTTTTTAATTAATTTTTTCTCAAAATTTACTTAATGTGTTTCATTAATCTTTTCTCAATGATTTCTTCTTTAAAAAAAATTAATTTTGAAAAGCATTTTCCCCTCTTCCAAATACCCATTGTTTAAGCTTGGATTAATGAACAATTGAGTTTTTTGAATACTGAACGTTAACGCACATGTAAATTAGTTGACATACATTCTGTAACTATTATAAAATGAATTTATATGTCATAATCTTCAAATGGATGACACGTATGCATGCTTAATTGAATTGATGTATTGGGCTATAAAAAGTCACAGCGTTAAAAAAATACGCTGAATATGCAAAAATATTAAAGACAGTTATTTTATAACAAGCTGTACCCTGCAAAACCTTTGCATATCCCCTTTGGCTTGATCGTTAGGCTAGGTTATTTTTGGTTTCAGGCAGATCCGATTTTTTGACAAATAATGACATAATATACACAGATAATGACATCATATACACAGATAATGACATCATATACACTAGGGTGATAACTATTTTCATTATTTTTCGTAACCAACATGAAACCCCTTACATTCGAGGAACAATTGTATGTAGATGACAGTAGCAACATTAATTTTTTTTTCAAATTGAAAAAAGTTCCCCCATCTTTTAATTTTTTTTCCACATATCGCACAGTTTGACTATCAGTTTCAATTTTACATTGAATTTTCATATGACTTTCTAGACTGCAAAAGATATAATATATACTCTGGAATATTTTAGAACATTGTAGAATATTTTTGAAAGTTTTGGATAAACTATCTCGTTTTCAGTGCAAGATTGCAAGTCTTACAGAGAGGAAGAAAGGTGCAAGAACATTTTATTAATTTTAAACCACAATAAAATGTCTTATAGAAATTCCAGCAACAATCTAAAGCCAAACAGTTGTATTTGGAGGAAGAATCTACCCTCACCTTCTAAACAGAAGAGGTATCCAAGGATTTTATCTGTTGAAAAGCTAACCAATCTCACATGGATGCCAACAAACCATCGAATTCTTGGAAACTTCACTTTTCTGTTCAATAGCCAGAAACGGCGACTGGAATGAATCACAATTATGATTACGGATAAAAATTGCTCAAGAGGGAAATTATAAACTTTCCACTACTATCCAGCGCACTAATCAGAAAGAAACTCAATAGTCTGATTGATTTATATGACAAAAACAAAAAGAAACCATCTGATAGATTTATTGCAAAACTTTCTCAGTTTTTTTATGTCACCAACGTTAATGGAGAATGGGAAAGCATGGAGGATAAAGAGCTCTACCAGAGGCAAGTTAAGAGTGGAGGAAAGATTGGTTATTCAATGGTCAAACAAGTCCCTTTGGAATCAATCCTCCTAAGAACCCTGGATGGCGAGATGATTTCAAGTTCTTATATGAATTATGTCAAGCATATCGTCATTACAAAACATTCATTACAAAACAA
The DNA here is from genome assembly GCA_021962125.1 of Bulinus truncatus. Classification (NCBI taxonomy): domain Eukaryota; kingdom Metazoa; phylum Mollusca; class Gastropoda; family Planorbidae; genus Bulinus; species Bulinus truncatus. Next base: position 34,995,570 of record JAGDYQ010000001.1, on the reverse strand, counting down.
CTTCACGTTGGCCTCGCATCAGCTGGAAGAAACTACCAAATTTACACCAGGCAAGATGGAACTCACGTGCGATATTTACTATTATAGCAGTATTTCTGATACCAGAGTGGCACAGCTTCCTCGCTCCTGACTACAACTTCATCTGCTACGAATTGGCAAATGCTTGGTTCCATTCGCCACACCACAATGAAGAGTCTTTCAATTAACTGTTTACCTCACTCATCAAGATAAAATGCAAAAAGGCAATTAAGTGATTGAAGACCCATTGGTCAGTCGAGAAGTCATTAATTGACATTCCCAGATCTAACCAAATTGCTGGACGTGCTGTGAAACTGATGGAGGAACTTCATGTGAAATCGAGAAAATTTGAATTTTTGATTCTGAAGTTCATAGGACAAAATATATTTTTAAACATTTCTTGTACATTCGTTACAGATTACGAACTGTTCTGTATCTTATTTGTTAATAAAAGTTGCTTAGTTGTTATTATTACTCTTTTAAATAAGCTAAAAAAACATGTCCTTTTTTTATTGAAAAAAAAAATATTTTTTCACTTTTTTTTCTAACAAAAAAGGGGGAGGTGGGGGAACTTTAAAAAAAAAAAAAAATCAAAAATGCAATTTATATTCTTAAATTACACATAAAGATTCCTCGTTTGGAAGTGGTTTCATATTTTTTTTGTTATCACCTTAATATACACTATACACATATAATGACAATACACACACAGATAATGACATCATATACACAGATAATGACATCATATACACAGATAATGACAATACACACACAGATAATGACAATACATACACAGATAAACAAAAGTAAAAGAGAGCGAAGAAAAAAAAAAGAAAACACGCTGTAGAAACCAGGGTTGTTAACAATACTAAAAAAAAATATTGGCAATACCAATACCAATACAATTTTAAAACCAGTATTGCAATACCAATACCAATACAATTTTAAAACCAGTATTGCAATACCAATACCAATATTTATTTATTATTGCCAATACCAATACCAATATTTGGGTCATTCGATGAATAAAACGCAAATACGTAATTCATTGCTCTATATCACTTACATCGATAAACGATAACAACATTTTTGGCTAATTTAGATGATGTATTTTTAACCACATTTTATTCAATAGTTAACACTTGCTTCATCAGTTTCCCCCAAAGCATCCAAATGTCTTTGACAACATAATAAACTACTATTAAATAAGTCGGCATACCTTAACGTCCTTTAGCAACAAGATTTTTAATATGTATGATGTACACATATTGTGAATGAATGAATGAATCAATGGATGGATGGATGGATGAAGCAAATGACTGTCATAGAAAAGCAAATGATACTTAAACAGTTAAACATCACACTATAGTAAAAGCAGTCAGACCAAGTCAGTGGATTGCATTACATCTGGAAAACTAACGATGAATTCCAGTAGAGTTCACAGGGTAACGCCACCTAACTTGCAGTTACCACTTAGCCAGGCAAAGAAAAGTAACCATTTCAAAATGCGCACTGCTCAGTCGTGAACGAAGAGGGGAAAATACTCGTCCTCCTAATGCAGCGGTCGGGGAATTTTTTAATCATTACCCCAAAATATTTTTATGTAAGTTGATATTACCCCATAGCAAATTAAAAATATATACATTTTACTCACAAAAGTTTCATTTTTACTCCCAAAAATTTCATTTTTACCCCATTTGGGGTCATTTACCCCGGTTCCCCGACCGCTGTCCTAATGAAAACAGCCTTTCAAGCTCAACAGCAGCGCTTGAAGGAAGTCCTGTATTCAGGTATATTTATATTTTACGGATATGTGGATAGGCATCCAATGATGCAATAATGTCTGAACTGTCTGCCAAGTAATTATTAATTTCTTGATTCACATCAGTGATTGTGAAACGCGTCTCTTCAGTACTTCAATAAGATGCGAACGCTGCAAATCATCATCCACCCAGTCCAGCTTGAATTTGGGATGTACAACGAATGCCAGCTGAGCATCAATGCTGTCAAACATGTTTGCAAATCTTCTATCGATGGCATGCAAAAGACACGAAGCTAATGGAGAACAAACTATGAGCCGATCATTCTTTCCTTGATCAAGAAACACTTTTAACTGAGTCTTCATCACCGCAAGTGTTGGTAAAAGGAAACCAAGTCCAATGTCTTTTTTAGTTTCACACTGCAAAATATATAGTGCACAGCAAACAGGCTTCATAACAGCAACATACTCTTTAACAAATGTTTTCTGTACAGGCTGTAGTCTTTTGATATCAAGTTCATCACAAAGTTTGTCCACAACTTCCATGTCACTTACACGGAGAATGTTGTAAACTCTGGTGACAACATCATACATTGAATTCCACCGGGTTTCACCAGGTGTTACCAAAAGCATACCAAGTGATCTGCCTGACGATACTTTGCAAATAACAATAAACACTCAAGAAAATTATTTAATGCAACCGGAAAAAAGCTTGGAAAGAATAGCAAATTCCATAGAAATCAATTAACTTAGAGTACTCACTGGTCAATACTCATTGCTACATATATCATATATGATTTCTATTATCATTCATTGCTCAGTCTCATTCAAAAATTGCTTGGCAATGTCACTCGAAAGATGGCGACACCTAAGAAAAATGTATTATATTCAGCTTTATTCACAACCAATGTTGTAGAGAACTTATTGAATATTGCTTTAAGTATTGGTTAAAAATCAATACCAATATCAAAAATAAGTATTGGCAATACCAATACCAATATCAAATTTCAAGAAGTATTGCAATATCGTACCAATACTTAAAAAAGTATTGGCAATACTGCCAATACTAATACAATATTGCAATATTAACAACCCTGGTAGAAACTGAAACTATCACTGCCATCATTTTTTTCAATACAGTTTTATATTAATAACAATTGTTCTGCGCTCATCTCAAATAATAACAATCTAAAAATAGTATAGCGTCTGTTATGCACACGTTAATTCGCTCAGTCAATCTTTTTTTAAACAGGGTGGACTTGCATGCCAGCAGATCAACTCCTACATATTCCCATAAGCTCCCAGATATTGCGATAAGCTCCCAGATATTCCCATAAACTCCAGCATATTCCCATAAGTTCCCATATATTCCCATTCTCTCTCTTTCTCTCTCTCTTTCCTTATCTCTCTTGTTTGATAATTGACATAGAGTTGAATCTACTTATGCATGGCAGTTGATCATTTCATACACCTTTCTCACATGTATCCCTGCGCGTCAGCTGTCTTTGTGAAAAGATCATAATTGGCTTCCGGTCGCTTTGTTTACACTTGATTAATACTTAGCTCGATAAATTCTATTAATTCTCGATTATTTTTTCTACATTTTCGTCTAATCTAAGATATAATGAGTTTAAATTTATTACCAAAATTTAATTTTTCTGACGTTGACAAGTTTTTAAAGTCACAAAATGTCCAGATATCAGAGATAGAAGTTACAAAGGGTTACAAATACTTCTCTGAGAAGTATGTCCATGACATGAAAAGTTACATTTCGTTTGTAAATTTTACACTAAAATTGTTATTCAAAGTTTATATAATTGACGATTAGGGTTACCGGCAGGCCCGTAGCGTGCGGAGGGGGGGGCAGGGGGGCGGCCCCCCTGCTTATTTCCTCTATTTAGTAAAATGTATTACCTGGCCCCCCTGCTATTACCTGGCCCCTGCTGTAGAATTTTCACGCTACGGGCTGGATACCAGTTTAGGGATAGATAGGGTGAGTTAACGTTAGATTTATTTAATTTGTTATAATTTAAAAGGTAAAAAGCTCAGTCCTCAGTAAATGTTGAGAATTAGACCCATCTTAAATCACATAAGTCATAATTTTCAAGCTGGACATATTCCTAGCCTTGGCACTTATTAACAGTAACAACAACATTAACTTTACTTAATTTTACATTTCCATAATCTTAACCGAAACACTAGTACAAACATTCATGTTCGTTATATTATTTCACTATGATTGTTAAAACAGTATATTTTTGGCTAGAATATATTGTGCGTTAGATAGTAATTAAAAATCGGCAGTAAAAGGTCTGAAACTACTACTTCATTATCAGTGGTGCAACCAGCAAAAAAAGTGCTGGTTGGGGGGAGGGGGGCCACATATTGAAAACAAGACAGTTTGACAGTCTTTTTAGTAACTTTATATAGTAAAATATGTATTGATGGTTTGGTCGGGGAAGGGGGGGTGGGGCTTGAGCAGTGCATCATTGTATAGCAGAAAATTGAAACGAAGCTTACAGTCCATTTCAAATATTGAAAAATAGGAGTAGAATTTACTGATGCGTAAAATTTTGACCTTACGTGGTAGAAAAAAAACACAAAGCCTATAGTCCCATTCGCCAAATACTAAACAGGAGTAGAATAAATTGGCACATATTCCCATAAGCTCCCAGATATACCCATAAGTTTCTATATATTCCCATTAGCTCCCAGATATTGCCATAAGCTCCTACATATTCCCATAAGCTCCTAATAATCCCATAGGCTCCTACTTATTCCCATAAGCTCCTAGTTAATCCCATAAGCTCTTACATATTCCCATAAGCTCCTACTTATTCCCATAAGCTCCTACATATTTCCATAAGCTCCTTCATATTCCCATAAGCTCCTAATATTCCCATAAGCTCCTACATATTCCCATAAGCTCCTACTTATTCCCATAGGCTCCTACATATTCCCATAATCTACTTCATATTCCCATAAGCTCCCAGATATTCCCATAAGCTTCTACATATTCCCATAAGCTCCTAATATTCCCATAAGCTCCTAAATATTCCCATAAGCTCCTGCATATTGCCATAAGGTCACAGATATTGCCATAAGCTCTCAGAATTTCCCATAAGCTCCCGCATATTCCCATAAGAATATATTATCTTTCTTTCTCTCTCTCTTTCTCTCTCTCTCTCTCTCTCCGTCTCTCTCTCTCTCTCTCTCTCTCTCTCTCTCTTTCCTTATCTCTCTTTTTTGATAATTGACATAGAGTTGAATCTATGCATGGCAGTTGATCATTCTATAGCAGAAAATTGAAACGAAGCTTATAGTCTGTTTCAAATAGTGAAAAATAGGAGAAGAATTTACTGATGCGTAAAATTTTGACATTACGTGGTTGAAAAAAAACTTAAAGCCTATAGTCCTATTTACCAAACACTTAACAGGAGTAGAATCAATTGACGCATATTTCCATAATCTCTCATATATTCCCATAAGTTCCTACATATTCCCATAAGCTCCCATTTATTCCCATAAGCTCCTACTTATTCCCATAAGCTCCTACATATTTCCATAAGCTCCTTCATATTCCCATAAGCTCCTAAAATTCCCATAAGCTCCTACATATTCCCATAAGCTCCTACTTATTCCCATAGGCTCCTACATATTCCCATAATCTACTTCATATTCCCATAAGCTCCCAGATATTCCCATAAGCTTCTACACATTCCCATAAGCTCCTAATATTCCCATAAGCTCCTAAATATTCCCATAAGCTCCTGCATATTGCCATAAGGTCACAGATATTGCCATAAGCTCTCAGAATTTCCCATAAGCTCCCGCATATTCCCATAAGAATATATTATCTTTCTTTCTCTCTCTCTTTCTCTCTCTCTCTCTCTCTCTCACTCTCTCTCTCTCTCTCTCTCTCTCTCTCTCTCTCTTTCCTTATCTCTCTTTTTTGATAATTGACATAGAGTTGAATCTACTTATGCATGGCAGTTGATCATTCTATAGCAGAAAATTGAAACGATGCTTATAGTCTGTTTCAAATATTGAAAAATAGGAGAAGAATTTACTGATGCGTAAAATTTTGACCTTACGTGGTTGAAAAAAAACTTAAAGCCTATAGTCCTATTTACCAAACACTTAACAGGAGTAGAATCAATTGACGCATATTTCCATAATCTCTCATATATTCCCATAAGTTCCTACATATTCCCATAAGCTCCCATTTATTCCCATAAGCTCCTAATATTCCCATAAGCTCCTACATCTTCCCATAAGCTCCCAATATTCCCATAAGCTCCTACTTATTCCCATAACCTCCCAGATATTTCCATAAGCTCCCCGATGTTGCCATAAGCTCCCAGATAATCCAATAAGCTCCTACATATTCCCATAAGCTCCTAATATTCCCATTAGCTCCTACATATTTTCATAAGCTCCTGCATATTCCCATCAGCTCACAGATATTGCCATAAGCTCCCAGAAATTCCCATAAGCTCCCGCATATTCCCATAAGTTGGAATAAATTATCTATCTGTCTCTATCTCTCTCACTCTCTCTCCGTCTCTCTCTCTCTCTCTCTCTCTCTCTCTCTCTTTCCTTATCTCTCTTTTTTGATAATTGCCATAAAGTTGAATGTACTTATGCATGGCAGTTGATCATTGTTTAGCAGAAAATTGAAACGAAGCTTATAGTCTGTTTCAAATATTGAAAAATAGGAGAAGAATTTACTGATGCGTAAAATTTTGACCTTACGTGGTTGAAATTAACATAAAGCTTTTAGTCCTATTTACCAAATACTAAACAGGAGTAGAATCAATTGGCGCATATTCCCATAATCTCACAGATATTCCCTTAAGTTCATACATATTCCCATAAGCTCCCGTATATTCCCATAAGCTCCTAATATTCACATAAGCTCCTACATCTTCCCATAAGCTCCCAATATTCCCATAAGCTCCTACTTATACCCATAACCTCCCAAATATAGCCATAAGCTTCCAGATGTTGCCATAAGCTCCCAGATATTCCCATAAGCTCCTATATATTTCCATAAGCTCCTGCATATTCCATCAGCTCACAGATATTGCCATAAGCTCCTAGAAATTCCCATAAGCTCCCGCATATTCCCATAAGTTGGAATAAATTATCTATCTGTCTCTATCTCTCTTACTCTCTCTCCGTCTCTCTCCCTCTCTCTCTTTCTCTCTCTCTCTCTCTCTTTCCGTATCTCTCTTTTTTGATAATTGACATAGAGTTGAATTTACTTATGCATGGCAGTTGATCATTGTATAGCAGAAAGTTGAAACGAAGCTTATAGTCTGTTTCAAATATTGAAAAATAGGAGAAGAATCTACTGATGCGTAAAATTTTGACCTTACGTGGTTGAAAATAAACTTAAAGCCTATAGTCCTATTTACCAAACACTAAACAGGAGTAGAATCAATTGACGCATATTTCCATAATCTCTCATATATTCCCATAAGTTCCTACATATTCCCATAAGCTCCCATTTATTCCCATAAGCTCCTAATATTCCCATAAGCTCCTACATATTTCCATCAGCTCCTGCATATTCCCATCAGCTCACAGATATTGCCATAAGCTCCCAGAAATTCCCATAACATAAGCTCCCGCATATTCCCATGCGTTGGAATAAATTATCTATCTGTCTCTATCTCTCTTACTCTCTCTCCGTCTCTCTCTCTCTCTCTCTCTCTCTCTCTCTCTCTCTCTCTCTCTTTTTCCTTATCTCTCTTTTTTGATAATTGACATAGAGTTGAATTTACTTATGCTTGGCAGTTGATCATTGTATAGCAGAAAATTGAAACGAAGCTTATAGTCTGTTTCAAATATTGAAAAATAGGAGAAGAATTTACTGATGCGTAAAATTTTGACCTTACGTGGTTGAAAATAAACTTAAAGCCTATAGTCCTATTTACCAAACACTAAACAGGAGTAGAATCAATTGACGCATATTTCCATAATCTCTCATATATTCCCATAAGTTCCTACATATTCCCATAAGCTCCCATTTATTCCCATAAGCTCCTAATATTCCCATAAGCTCCTACATCTTGCCATAAGCTCCCAATATTCCCATAAGCTCCTACTTATTCCCACAACCTCCCAGATATTTCCATAAGCTCCCCGATGTTGCCATAAGCTCCCAGATAATCCAATAAGCTCCTACATATTCCCATAAGCTCCTAATATTCCCATTAGCTCCTACATATTTTCATAAGCTCCTGCATATTCCCATCAGCTCCTGCATATTCCCATCAGCTCACAGATATTGCCATAAGCTCCCAGAAATTCCCATAAGCTTCCGCATGTTCCCATAAGTTGGAATAAATTATCTTTCTCTCTCTATTTCTCTCACTCTCTCTCCGTCTCTCTCTCTCTCTCTCTCTCTCTATATATATATATATATATATATATATATATCTCTTTCATTATCTCTCTTTTTTGATAATTGCCATAGTGTTGAATGTACTTATGCATGGCAGTTGATCATTGTATAGCAGAAAATTGAAACGAAGCTTATAGTCTTTTTCAAATATTGAAAAATAGGAGAAGAATTTACTGATGCGTAAAATTTTGACCTTACGTGGTTGAAAATAAACATAAAGCCTATAGTCCTATTTACCAAATACTAAACAGGAGTAGAATTAATTGGCGCATATTCCCATAATCTCACAGATATTCCCATACGTTCCTACATATTCCTTTAAGCTCCCGTATATTCCCATAAGCTCCTAATATTCACATAAGCTCCTACATATTCCCATAAGCTTTTAATATTCCCATAAGTTGCTACATATTTCCATAAGCTCCTGCATATTCCCATCAGCTCACAGATATTGCCATAAGCTCCCAGAAATTCCCATAAGCTCCCGCATGTTCCCATAAGTTGAAATAAATTATCTTTCTCTCTCTATCTCTCTCTCTATCTCCGTTTCTCTCTCTATCTCTCTCTTTCTCTCTCTCTCTCTCTCTTTCCTTATCTGTCTTTTTTGATAATTGCCATAGTGTTGAATGTACTTATGCATGGCAGTTGATCATTGTATAGCCGAAAATTGAAACGAAGCTTATAGTCTGTTTCAAATATGGAAAAATAGGAGAAGAATTTACTGATGCGTAAAATTTTGACCTTACGTGGTTGAAAATAAACTTAAAGCCTATAGTCCTATTTACCAAACACTAAACAGGAGTAGAATCAATTGACGCATATTCCCATAATCTCTCATATATTCCCATAAGTTCCTACATCTTCAAATAACCTCCCAATATTCCCTTAAGCTCCGACTTATTCCCATAACCTCCCAGATATCGCCATGAGCTCCCAGATGTTGCCATAAGCTCCCAGATATTCCCATAAGCTTCTACATATTCCCATAAGCTCCTAATATTCCCATAAGCTTCTACATATTTCCATAAGCTCCTGCATATTCCCATCAGCTCACAGATATTGCCATAAGCTCCCAAAAATTCCCATAAGCTCCCGCATATTCCCAAAAGTTAAAATAAATTATCTATCTCTCTTTATCTCTCTCAATCTCTCTCCGTGTCTCTCTCTCTTTCTCTCTCTCTATCTATTTCTCTCTCTCTCTCTCTCTCTGTCTTTCTTTATCTCTCTTTTTTGATAATTGCCATAGAGTTAAAACTACTTATGCATGGCAGTTGATCATTGTATAGCAGAAAATTGAAACGAAGCTTATAGTCTGTTTCAAATATTGAAAAAATGGAGAAGATTTTACTGATGCGTAAAATTTTGACCTTACGTGGTTGAAAATAAACTTAAAGACTGTAGTCCTATTTACCAAATACTAAACAGGAGTAGAATCGATTGGCACATATTCCCATAATCTCACAGATATTCCCAAAAGTTCCTACATATTCCCATAAGCTCCTACATCTTCCCATAAGCTCCCAATATTCCCATAAGCTCCTACATATTCCCATAACCTCCCATATATTGCCATAAGCTCCCAGATGTTGCCATAAGCTCCCAGATATTCCCATAAGCTCCTACATATTCCATTAAGCTCTTAAGATTCCCATAAGCTCCTACATATTTCCATCAGCTCCTGCATATTCCCATCAGCTCACAGATATTGCCATAAGCTCCCAGAAATTCTCATAAGCTCCCGCATATTCCCATAAGTTGGAATAAATTATCTTTCTCTCTCTCTCTCTCTCTCTCTCTATCTCCGTTTCTCTCTCTCTCTCTCTCTCTCCCTCTCTCTCTCTCTCTCTTTCTCTCTCTCTCTTTCCTTATCTCTCTTTTTTGATAATTGCTATAGTGTTGAATGTACTTATGCATGGCATCATATCATTGAAAAACAGAAAATTGAAACGAAGCTTATAGTCTGTTTCAAATAGTGAAAAGTAGGAGAAGAATTTACTAATGCGTAAAATTTTGTCCTTACGTGGTTGAAAATAAACTTAAAGCCTATAGTCCTATTTACCAAACACTAAACAAGAGTAGAATCAATTGACGCATATTCCCATAATCTCTCAAATATTCCCATAAGTTCCTACATATTCCCATAAGCTCCCATTTATTCCCAAAATCTACGAATATTCCCATAAGCTCCCGCATATTCCCATAAGTTCCCATATATTCCAATTCTCTCTCTCTTTCTCTCTCTTTTTTCTTATCTCTCTTGTTCTATAATTGACATAGAGTTTATTCTACGTATGCATGGCAGTTGATCATTGTATAGCAGAAAATTGACTCGAAGCTTATAGTCTGTTTCAAATATGGAAAAATAGGAGAAGAATTTACTGATGCGTAAAATTTTGACCTTACGTGGTTGAAAATAAACACAAAGCCTATAGTCCTATTTACCAAATACTAAACAGGAGTAGAATCAATTGGCGCATATTCCCATAATTTCCCATATATTCCCATAAGCTTCTAATATTCCCATAAGCTTCCATATATTCCCATAAGCTCCTAATGTTCCCATAAACTCACAGATATCGCCATAAGCTCTCAGATATTTTCATAATCCCCTACATATTTCCATAAGCTCCCTGCATATTCCCATACCCTCCCTGATATAGCCATAAGTTCCTACATATTCCCATACGCTCCCAGATATAGCCATAAATTCCTACATATTTCCATAATCTCCCACATATTGCCATAAGCTCCCAGATATTCCCATAAGATCCTACATATTCCCATACGCTCCCAGATATAGCCATAAGTTCCTACATATTTCCATAATCTCCCAGATATTGCCATAAGCTCCCAGATATTCCCATAAGCTCCTACATATACCCATTAGCTCCTAATATTCCCATAAGCTCCTACATATTCCCATCAGCTCCCAGCTATTCCCGTAAGCTCCCGCATATTCCCATAAGTTGGAATATGTTATCTTTCTCTCTCTCTCTCTCTTTCCTTATCTCTCTATTTTGATAATTGACATAGAGTTGAATCTACTTATGCATGGCAGTTGATCATTGTGTAGCAGAAAATTGAAACGAAGCTTATAGTCCGTTTCAAATATTGAAAAATAGGAGTAGAATTTACTGATGCGTAAAATTTTGACCTTACGTGGTTGAAAATAAACACAAAGCCTATAGTCCCTTTCGCCAAATACTAAACAGGAGTAGAATCAATTTTCAGATATTCCCCTAAGCTCCCGCATATCCTATAGGTTCCCATATATTTCCATTCTCTCTCTCTATTTCTCTCTCTGTTTCCATATCTCTCTTTTTCGATAATTGACATAGATTTGAATCTACTTATGCAATATATACACAGATAATGACAATACACAGATAATGATAATACATACACATATAATGACAATACCTACACATATAATGAAAATACATACACAGATAATGACAATACACAGATAATGACAATAATACACAGATAATGACAATACATACACAGATAATGACAATACACAGATCATGACAATACATACATAGATAATGACAATACATACACAGATAATGACGATACTTAGATAATGGCAATACACAGATAATGACACTACATACACAGATAATGACAGTACATACACAGATAATGACAATACATATACAGATAATGGCAATATTTAATTATGACATGTCGGCGTTCCGGTATATTTATTTTTAGAAAAATAGCACTGTTGATAGGTATAAAATACGAATTCACTCATGTGTAACATCTAACATTTCTCGTTATTAGTTCAATTTTGTACCTGTCACCGGACACAGAAACGACTTCATGTTAATGGCTGACAAACTTGGCAAACATTATTGAACTCTACAAGATATTAATATTTGAATGGGTAACTTACTGACTTATTTAAAAACAATGCTCATTATGTAAGACCTTTTTAAAAGGTGAAAAACCTCTATAATTTATTAGTTTGCTTTATTTTAGTTTCAGGACTGTAATATGGTCGTGTTTCGATTCTTCGACTCACTAGCTTCAGTTAAAAAGCTTTATTTTCTGAAATAAGGGCAGCGGAAAGCGCAGTTTGGTGAATCCGGGATATAAATTAAAGGTATGTTTACTATCTATCTATCTATCTATCTATCTATCTATCTATCTATCTATCTATCTATCTATCTATCTATCTATCTATCTATCTATCTATCTATCTATCTATCTATCTATCTATCTATCTATCTATCTATCTATCTATCTATCTATCTATCTATCTATCTATCTATCTATCTATCTATCTATCTATCTATCTATCTATCTATCTATCTATCTATCTATCTATCTATCTATCTATCTACCCATCTATCTACCCATCTATCTATTTATCTATATATCCATCCATGCATCTATTCATCTATCTATCTATCTAATTATATATCTAATTATCTATCTATCTAATTATCTATCTATCATTCAATATATCTATACATCAATTTTAAATAAAAAAAAAAACATTCAAGATACACGTCCAAACAAAGATCGTTGGAACTCAAAAGTTAGTTTATGTCACCACTATTTAATGTGTAGGGGGGTTTATCGATTTATTTATTAATTGAACACTTCCTTAACAGCATTGAGGTTTCTTAGCGTTGTGTTAAGCTTCATTCTGTGTCAGGATCGAATAAGGCAATGGTCATTGTTATTGACAAAAGGTTTTCTGAGAAGTGTTAAAAGTACAAATTGTTATCTAGATACCTAATTAGGTAAGTATCTATTTATATGTAAAACTTCACAAAATTAGTTGATTGGATATTTGATTTGTTATCAGCAACAAGGTAAAATAAATCTTATTTCACCCATTATATGTAAGTTATTAGACGAAAGAGTGAATTTTGAGATATTTTAATACCGTTAAAAAGCTTTATTTTCTGAAACAGAAGGAGCGGAAGTGCAGTTTGATGAATCAGGGATATAAAATGACATTTTTTTTAGCGTTATTATATAGTTATAACAATTTCTTGATATAAAAATCATAATTTATTACGGAAATATCTTAAGTTGAAAAAAAAAATTTCTGCTTAAAAACCTGCTTATTTGTGCAACATTTATCTGAATATTCCCTTTTGTAACATACGCTTTTCGGTTGCTTTACTTTGTTGCCTTTGTGAATTAAGGAATAGACGCTTTAAAAAAAAGCCGTAATTTGATTAACAGCAGCATTAGGCCACCCTTTATATATACACTTTTGCGGAATAGCGCCCTCCCCCCCTTTCCCAGACCTTATCATACAATCAAAACAGATTATATTAACATGTTTTCAAAAAAATCGAACTCAACCAGCGATGCAGCCAGATTTTTTGTGCACGCTGTGTAATCAATGCCAGTTACTATAATAAGAAACTGTCCAGGGCGCCAATAACGCTAGCTACGTCATTGAACACCACGATAAATAATGTTCTATAGAAGTATTCAGAATAACGTATGGGTTGATCCCAGCTTACCTCGTATCGAGTTTAACAGACGGTATCGATATTTCATATAGCGTCGACACATTTTTTTTCTAAACAGAAACTATCATTGCATTTATTTTCGTTGATGTGTAAAATATTAAATTAACTGGTTCAAAATTAAACTATAACCATATGCAAACGGAAATTAGTTTAAACACTAATCGTACGGCAACATTGGTTAGATTTATTTTCCTTATATTATACATACTTGTTTTCATTTTTCCCCAATCAATTTTTTCACTCTTTTCTTTCCATTTAAATGTCAGGATCATGCCATGCACCAAACAGGCTTTTCACGGGCAATATATTAAGCACAGTGATTTTCTATACGGCAGAGGCGTTTTTAAGAAAAAGGTTCAGGAGCGATTTACATCATCTGCTCAAAAATTAGACGAAGATGATTATGCAATTCTGGAAGAATGCCTTAAAGAAATGTCAAATTTGACTGGTTTACTCATATTTAAAGAAAGGTCGTCCACTAGGCAGTTTTCTGGAACTGGCTTTATTGCAAAAATTAGAATACAAACGGATAGGCAATGCCCATGTCCATTTGAGCATGGTGAAGCAATTATGAGACACGCCATTGTTACAGTATCAACAGCCTATCACGTGTTTAAACGATTTGACGATGAAACGATGACATATCAGTTAGCCAATCAAATTTGGAGTCAATGCAGACAAGAGATGAAGCTTTACCACAACGACCCGATTCAGGACATATTGGACAGAGTAGACGCCTCTAAAACATTATACGGCCTTCGCCTGATTGACACGGACAAAGATATTGACACACCCAACGACTGGTGTGCTGCTGACTTTGTCACCCATGATGAGACCCTTATCCAAAATTTGCAAACATCTCTTTCGACATATCAGGCCCGTCTTGCCAGTCTTTATGAGATATCTCGAAGGTACAAAGATGTCAACCTGGTGGTTATCATAGGTCATCCTCACGGGTGGACAAAGAGGATAAGCGTCGGGAAAATTTTTGAATTGCCCACACGGCAAGGAAAAGAAGCCCTCAAAGACATCAGAGACCACCAGACCTGGTGCCGATATTGTTACGACGCTGTGACCTGCCCAGGTAGCAGCGGTTCTCCAATTTTTAAATGGGGTCAAACAATCTCAGGATTCGGTTACTGGTTCGGTCATCCTCACAACCACGCGAGTGGATTAGTGAAAGAAAACAGAGCAATAGGGTATAGTACTATTGGAGTAGAGAATTCTGTTTAGAATGTACGCAGTGTACCCGCTTTTATAGTGTTTTAGAGATGATCTATTTTTATCTTCAAGTATTGTTCAGTGTACTTAATAAAGAATTAAATACAAAGTGGTGCCCATTTAGATTTATATATTAATCATTTATTCATTAATATTTATTTATTAATGTAAAGTCATTCCATGTTCATTAACCCTATTCACCATGATTTTATATTTTTTACTTTTTTAGCACATTTAAATAAAAGTGTCGTATCCCACTTGTGCTCTAATTAAATCAGACGACACAACTCCTTGTATTGTAAAAGAATTAACTGAACTTTTTAATGCGTGATATTTACAGATGAGAATATGATAATCCAATATAAACACTTGAGAAGATGAATCGATAAATCACATGTATAATTCTATAATTTAACACACACGATAAATATTAAGATCAATATTCGATGAGAGATGTGTCAATACATCACATGTAGCTGCTATAACTTATAAACCAGTACACGAATCTATAACTATTATTAATTCCGTTTGCACTGTCCACTTAGTCCACGTGTTACACCTAATATCCCCTTCCTGAGTCTCTAGTCTCTTTTTTTTTTACGCCGCCTTAGCCAGCATGGTAGGGTGTAGTGTGCCTACCACACCAACATTGTTGGCGGCGCTGATGCACGTCTGCCATGCCTACAGAGCGGCGGGGTGAGTGTGCCCGCTATCATCTGCAGGGATGGCAGAAAGATAGGTTTTAATCCTTGCCCAAACCGGCCAGACCAGCAGGGTGTGTGTACTGCCGGTCGGCCAGAATGGCAAGGAAAGGGGTTTTTCCTGCCACTCGGGCAGAGGGGAGGGTGTAGTGTGCCTGTACCCTCAGCCGGAAATGGCAAGCTGCGCAGGTGTGCTTGAGTGGGACGGAGTGGAAGGGTGTTGTGTGCCGACCACATCCGTCACCACCGCCAGCTGTGAATACTGCGGTCTCGGATAGTCCTCATTGACCACAGTACCACCACCCTCGCAAGTAATGGTTTTTTTTCCTGACTAGAGAACCCCTATGATCCATCCCTCTTGGATCATGGTATGTCTCTCAGACCAGGAAGGAGAGATCACAAAATATGCCAAAATATTCTGTGATACTCTCCGAAATTAATTTTGTCGGGTCTCTAGTCTCTCTCTTGGGTGTGTGTCTCCCTCTATATCAACCGTTATAACTTCCCCTATATATAGGATACATCACCCCCGCATATTACATCATTTTCCCGCCAAAACCACAGAGGTCAATGTGTAGGCGATTCGCGCCAAACTCCGTGCGTGGGGTGATTGCATCATGCATGCTTGACCCTGCAAGCACTTACATACCATATAAGGAAATACGCCGTGACCAACAGTGTGTGGTAGCAAGGGATGGAGCAATACCAAATAAGGCAATAACATGAAACGTAAACAAAGCTTAATCGCAAGGGATAGGACAAAAAGCTTATTTAAAAAAAAATTAATTTTTGATACTAAGCCTATCTATCTATCTATCTATCTATCTATCTATCTATCTATCTATCTATCTATCTATCTATCTATCTATCTATCTATCTATCTATCTATCTATCTATCTATCTATCTATCTATCTATCTATCTATCTATCTATCTATCTATCTATCTATCTATCTATCTATCTATCTATCTATCTATCTATCTATCTATCTATCTATCTATCTATCTATCTATCTATCTATCTATCTATCTATCTATCTATCTATCTATCTATCTACCTAGTTACCTACCTACCTATCTATCTATCTATCTATCTATTTATCTATCTATTTATCTATCTATCTATCTATCCATATATCCATCTATCTATCTATCTAATTATATATCTAATTATCTATCTATCTATCTAATTATCTATCTATCATTTAATATATATATATATACATCAATTTTAAATTTAAAAAAAACATTCAATATACACGTCCAAACAAAGATCGTTGGAACTCAAAAGTATTCGACTTCTCCCAAAACAGTTATTTTCCCGAAAGACCACTTCATATATATACATACACACACAACTAGCAGTGTGTCCGGCGTTACCTGGTAAGTCGGGAGTTCAAACGTGACATTGGAAACATTTCTAACACACCATTAGGTAAAGATATGGGTGCTAATTTACCCCACCTACCTAATGTGCAGAAATGACCTACATTTTATACATCGCAAATTACGTTTTACCCCTCAACGCTAACGAACCAATCCAAAGCATACCAAACAACCACCAAACCAACCAACCAACCAAAAGAAACCAAAAAAAAACCGTGAGGTAAAGATATATGTGCTAATTTATGCCACCTACCTAATGTACATTTCATACGTCAAAAATGACGTTTTACCCTTAACGCTAATAACTTAGGATTACTTGTTTAAACAGTAATTAATTCTCTCAATGTTAAAATCAAAACGAAGTATTGCAATAATGATAAAATTATTTTTTTTTTCTTTGCCACTTTGCAGCAAAGAGGCAAGTTGGTGTGGGACGATACAGCACCCGCGCGCAAGTTCAATTCGGCCTTTTACTATCTTTTGTGAAAAACTTCTAAAAAACTGTAACTAGGAATATAAAAAAATGAAGTGCAATATCAGCTATTTATCACACATTTTTTTTTTTGAAAAATATATGTGTTAAGATCACAGTCCCCTCCAATACCACAGCTACCCCCATATTATGTTCCCCTCATCTCCACCCCCTCAAGGGCTGTGGTCAGCAGAGCGCATATCAAAGCGCTCGCATTGACTGGACAAAGGTGCGACTGCCCCCCCCCCCGGTCACCGGCCAGCAACAAAGCGCTACTGGACTCAGGGAAATCCTCTAAGTCAGGCTTAATTGGTGTCCGAAATGCCCCTCCACCCCCCTTCTCCCCTCACACCTCATTCAGGTACCGGGAGTTCAGCGAAACGAACGAGCGATTTCAAGTTAGTGTTGGATAAAGTTGAATTCGAGTTTTGGGAGTTAGTTTTGTAGATTTAGAGATTGAAATAGATGTAACTTTACTAAAAGTGCAGTCACTAGTAGCTGAAATAAAGTTCAACTGGATTTATATCGCAGATCAGCATGTGTTTGAGTTTTATCTAATACATATCTAAGAAACTGTATTCTGTATGTGATATCAAGCCAGCTACATTTAAAGATTAAATAGAAAGATCCCGTAAGAATAAGCATTCAAATAAAAGACTTCTTCACGCCGTGACAGTAAATAACGTGCATATGTACAACAACCAATACAGGATATGGTTGTATTTTTTTTCTGTATGTGAACGAGAAAATACATTTATTTGTACACAGACAAAAAAGGAATCGTTAATGAAAATATTTAAAAAATAAAAACAGCTATTTAGATAATGTACACACTACACATTTCATTAATTCTACTTTGAAGAAGAGATGGGAAGACAACATCGGCGACTCCCAAAAGGCAGCTCAGGACCGGAAAAAAAATGGCGGGAACTGGTTTTCAGTCAACAACGGTGCCCCAACGACCCACCCACGGGTTAAGGGATAAAGAAAGAAAGAAAGAAAGAAGAAGAATTGTTCTTGTAAAGTACATCTGAAATAAAGAGCCCCAGCGAGAACTTTCGAATGATGTATTGGTAAAATAAGAAGTAAGGGAACGCATGGTGGAAGTCAAAAAAAAAAGTCATATTTTCAGTACTGGAACGCGTTCCGGTTCTGAAAAAAAAAAAAGGTAAGGGAACGTCGTTCCAACGCGTTCCCCTCCCAATACAGCACTAGAACTTACCTTGAAGCTTTCAATACTTCCCAATACAGAACTACCCCTATATCATGTTTCACTTATCCTAACCCATACACCCTAGGGTCAACAAGAGCTATGGTCAGCAGATCGCAGATCAAAATGGACCGTGTGAATGGGATCTGGACGAAACTGCCACCACTTTCCCCTTTGCCAGTGATCCGAAAACAAAGTGACACTGGATCTCAGGGAAGTAACTCTGAGTCAGACTTTGATCTCCGATCGTCCACCACCCCATCCCACTCCACACCCACCTCTGTCATTGCTTTTTTTGGACTATATTTGATGTTGCTTGACTTTGCCATCATCACGGCAGCCCAGCTGCTTTTTTACCATGGGCGTATTTATGGTGGGGGGGGAGGGGCCCCCTTACATTTAAAAAAATGTCATAAAGTTGTTATTTGCCCCCCCCCCCCTTGAAAAATTTTTGCCCCCCCCCCCTGGAAAAATTCCTAGCGACGCCCATGTTTTTGACTATATATGCAAAACTGCACTGTCCATGAAGACGTCTACATCTCTACAATAATCTACAATTATAGAACGAAAGGAACGCTATATAGCACTGATTAGATCAACGGTTCTCATCTGGTGGTTACGCGCATCCCAAGGGGTACGGAGTAGGTATTTCAGAGGTATGCAGCGGCTTATTAATTTTCTGGTACGCGCATCCCAAGGGGTACGGAATAGGTATTTCAGAGGTATGCAGCGACTTATTAATTTTCTGGTACGCGCATCCCAAGGTGTACGGGATAGGTATTTCAGAGGTATGCAGCGACTTATTTAATTTTCGTTTAAAAAACAACAAAGAGTTTGAAGAGGATCGTCATTTTGTTGCGCGGACTCTATCAATTTTTTTTTCGCGAAATACGCGTGAGGGGTACACACGCGCGGACATTCTTTTAGCACCCTTTAGGGTACAGTCGACAAAAAAGGTGGAAAGCCGCTGGATTAGAGGATCAAAAGCGCACAACATAAAGAAGAAAACAAACTCGCATAAGCTCAACGAACAGTAAGTACTACAGAACAATAATTATTTTTTCTTACTTAGAATGTTAGTTCTTTTACAATTTTAATGACTTTCCTCAGGGACAATTTTTTCTAGAAACTGAAAGAACAGAGTACAAGAATATAATTATAGAGATGTATTAGTCCAGCTGTAAAACTACATCTATGACACACATATACCGCTAATAATTGATGAAGATATACAGACTCGTGTTTTGAATGCAAACATATAGAAACGGATGTTTTCGATGCAAATATTATATGATTACACAAAGAAACAGATAGAATACAACAGATGGGGGTATTAGATACGTGTACATATTAAAAGTTCTACTAGATCGTCAGGTACAAGTATTCGTACTTGCAATTTAAATAACGTAGGGACTTGTACTCGTACTGGCTCTTTGGATGCTCGTACTCGTACTTATATTTGTATTTTCA
Source organism: Bulinus truncatus (assembly GCA_021962125.1). Taxonomy (NCBI): domain Eukaryota; kingdom Metazoa; phylum Mollusca; class Gastropoda; family Planorbidae; genus Bulinus; species Bulinus truncatus. The sequence goes on along the minus strand of JAGDYQ010000001.1, from coordinate 34,975,418 downwards.
GCACTTGTAACAATTCTCTAAAGTGCTGCAGCATGACAACGTTTGAATTCAGCGGCGTTCTTAGATGGTGATGATTTAGTCAGGTTACTAAGCCCCCCTCTCCCCCATTCATAGTGAATCCTCTCATACCGACACAAAGTTAATGACCAATTTGAGTCTCGTGTGTCCTGAAGCAGACGTAATTTTATATTAGCACCAGAATTCAAAGATCTGCGACGCCTATGATTCGTTCAACTGTTCATTCCAAATGGTCCACCCCTACTGAGCTGAAACTGTACTGTCTTAGTACGTCACGTGACCTCTGGGTGAGCCTAATAAAAAAAAATTGTACTTAAATATATTCTAGACGTAATCTAGCGAGTAGGGGGGGGGGCAGGGAATCTGATCTGCTGGTTAGGACCCACTACTACCCTCCCATCTGCTAAATGTTATGTTTAATTGGCTTTTATTGAAAAAGTAAACATTTTCGTACAATCAAGACAACTCAAGACAAAATTCTGCATTCCATGTTCTATCACAAGTTAGGGAAATTGGGTCACTTGTCTCCACCCCCTCCCTAATAGTGAAAGTTTTTTTTTTTAGGTGGATTGACAGACTGGTAGTCGGCACGCGCGACTAAAATATCACTTCCTTTTAATTTTAATCGGAGTGTTGGTCCTTGGCTATAAATAAATGTAGTCTCAGAAATCCTAAGTGGGTCGCTCAACAGTAAATTATTTCCCTTTTTTTAAATTTATTATGGTGTATTTCTCTCGGGATTGTGCGCCTTTCTATGGACGAGTGGTAAAACTGGAGCCTAGCGGAGCAGGGGTTGAGGACCACTGGTTTAATGTGTTGGTGTTGATGGACTTATTTATAGAACATTTTCTTAGCAGGAAAAAGGTTTCATAGTGGTGTGTGGTACTTAACCGTCTTTCTAAGGCAGGATCATATCGGTCAATAGTTCCAATTGTTAACATGTTTTCTAAGAAGTGTTTTATATCAGCTATTGCGAACTAGATTACATATTAAGGTAATTATATATATATATATATATATATATATATATATATATATATATTAGGGTGCCACTCAAAAAAAAAAATTCTGAGTTTTTATCCTGCCACCCCCAAAATGTGTTAGTAATGTTATAAGAATAAAATTGGCGAAATTTGAATGTTTTCTGATAATATTTATTGGTAGCTCAACAGTGTCAAAAATTGCAATAATCAGTTTTTCGCGACATTACCATACGGTAAACGGTAATCCTGCTGTAACACAAAAAATCAAAAGTTATTTGAAGACACCTATTGCTGTAAAAGAGAACAAACAACTGCCAATTAACATAAAGAGTCAATTCAACACAGTTCAGACTAAAAGATCACTATTCTCTAATTACATGTCTTCAAGTCCAAGTAATGATATTCTAGCTGCGACTGGGACAATTAGGGTGGACTTGTTAGCATTAGGAAAGTCACGAAGGTGTTTCGCTACTACAAAAACTGTTTCTGTTCCTCTTGATTGGTTAGTTCTCCATTGAATGCTTGACTCAGGGTCACTCCACGCTCGGTTGCATCATTGACGACTTTCAAACTCGCAACTTTCTTCTGGTCAACAATGTAGTTGTTATAGATCAGAAATCAGAAAGTTTATTTTGTTGTAATGTTGGACAGAAGGCTATTCTGTTGTAATCTTGTTAAGTGCTGCATCATGACTAACTTCATTTCGGATGAAACATTATTGTCAAAAAAAAAAAAACAACCTACCAGAATTTCACTCAAATACCACAAGTGTCCAGAGAATGATTTTATTGCTGTTTTGGCAACGGTTTCATGTGTTTCCTTGTAGTTTTCCAATTGTTCAAGTAGCTGCAAATCTCTACGGGGAGCAGATGTGGCACATGGCGATGTTAACCAAGAATTCATGTAGACTTTAAGTATCAAGGTGTTGAAGTGACCCAGTGATGACAATTCACGTGCAGTAAGTTGGAACTGAGAACGCCAAATGAACATCTTAAGGCTGTAAATCAGTTTTGCCATCCACCGGACCCGGTGATAAGCTCCAGGAGCCAGGAACTTTTCATCTGAACCACAAGCTGCACCTAGAAAAAGAAGTGACAGTTGCAGAAGCTCACGATAATCATCTCTGGACTGAAACACTGTTAGCTGAGGCTGAATGAAGTGAATGAGTTCATCCCGAACTGGATTGAGAACCACTGCAATTAACCTACATCCATTCCACTTGCATACATTGATGTGTCAATTGAGTCCCAATATTTACGAAATCTCTGGAATAACTTGATATTTGGTCCACTAGATGGACCCATCAGTGAATAAAACACCTTTACTACAATGAGTTCCATTATATGGCGCCTGCTCGCTAAGCTGATCAATTTTCTGCCAAGTTTCTTCTCCAGACGAATGCAGGCACCTGTATTTATGCCAGTGTTACTAGCCGTATTGTCGAAACACATGAATTTGATGTTATCAGCAATGTTCCATTCTTGAATAAGATTAAACACGGCAGTTGCCATGGCCTCTCCAGTTCCATTGGGCAATTTTGGTACTCCCAGCAACTTCATTGTTCCATCACCGTATACCAGAACAACAAGACGATCAATTAACTCCTTGGAAGTTAATGCAAGCAACATTTTTTTCCATCCCAATGCGCAGTTAATGGGCAGTTTGGATGAAACGATGCATGAATCTCTGTAGCTGCTGCTTCACGATGTTTACGTCGACTATGTCTAACTGATTCCTTGTTAATCGCAAGGGATGCAGTATTGTGGCCAAGTGATTGTGCTGCTGCTGGAATTATGTAAACTTCGTTCTTGTCACTGATTTTACTTCTGTAAAATGCAGATACCAAACCTGGACTCACAATTTGGTGGATCGGACAATCCTCACTGGTTTAGTAGACACTTCAGGTGGTTCGGGGAGTTCATCAGGATCATCGGGATCAAAACCATCGGTGATCATTGCTGACACTAAACTCCATTTTCTTTCTCTCATGTTAAATCCGCTTAGCCTCCTTTTCCTTACGATATTCTTGTTCTAAGCGCCTTTTATGAGACCTTTGTTCTTTCCGATTTAGTACCATATCCACTGGACACATGCAACCACGCCTCCCTTTCTCTCTTTGTGCTTCAAAAAATTTTATGTCTTCATGTAGCTGCATCTTAGTTAAAGCTTCAGCATGTGCAACATCAAACAAATCAGTCAAACTTTTAGTAAATTGGTGCTCCTTCTCCTTTAGTATCTGTTCTGCGGGATACGTTTTTTCTTATTCCAATCCATGCTGAATGGAGATCCTTTATCTTGGCAATTATGTGGCATTCTTTGCGAACTGGAATGCGTGACTAATGCCAGAACTGAACAACTTCTTCATTGTCACTGTGGCACTAGCAGTAATATATATTGCACTGACATGAAAATATAAATAAGTAACATAAATTATATAAATAAGTAACAGAAAGTGTATAAATAAGTAACAGAAATTGTATAAATAAGTAACAGAAATGGCCTCCGGTTTGTCTTGTGTGTTAAATACAGGCATTTTCGCATATAATATAAAACTTCGACTCCTTTGAGCTATCTCTAAATATCACTGTATCGTCATGAAACTTGGTAAAATTACTTAGCATAACAAAAGGAAAAAAATTAGGGGGTGGGACAATGAATATATATATATATATATATATATATATATATATATATATATATATATATATATATATATGTATGTATGTATATATATATATATATATATATATATATATATGCCTATGTATTTTGTTTGGTTTTGCATTGTATAATATGATGTGTTCTATGTTATTTCATTCTATATTATATTGAAATCAAACTACAAATGAGGAAAGTGAAAGCTGTTTTTATTCCTCTTTTGTCTTATCTCATTCAAAATTAAAACATAATTTGACTTAAAAATCTTTTCTTTTATTTTCGTCTGCATACTTGGTGCCTTTGTTGTAAATACTTGGTGCCTTTGTTGTACATACTTGGTGCCTTTGTTGTACATACTTGGTGCCTTTGTTGTAAATGCTTGGTGCCTTTGTTGTACATACTTGGTGCCTTTGTTGTAAATGCTTGGTGCCTTTGTTGTACATACTTGGTGCCTTTGTTGTAAATGCTTGGTGCCTTTGTTGTACAAACTTGGTGCCTTTGTTGCATATACTTCGTGCCTTTGTTGTACATACTTGGTGCCTTTGTTGCAAATACTTGGTGCTTTTGTTGTACATACGTGGCGCCTTTCAGTAAATCGTTTTAATGTTTTATAATTTTTGGTTATTCTGTGTATCGATGAAAGGGTGAAATAAACATTATTTAAGATCTTTGAAGACAGTGACATTTTTTATATATTAAATATTTTTTAATGTAATTTACTTAAACGAAAATTAACTTAGATTTTTTTTTCTAAATAAATAAATACACCCTTTTTTTAAAAAAAAAAGAGAATACAGTTGTTGTGAGTTTTTAATAAAAGCTGGAGTTGAAATGTTGAAAAATTGTACAAGATAACGGTGGCTTTTGTTGACTTACCTCACATTGCTGAAGGAGGAGATTGTGATATTTTATTCAAATAACGTTTCTTCTGTACAATTTAAGTCTCCTTCGCGGCCCGCGATTCATAAAGTTTGCCAACCCCTGGGCGAGATTGAAAAGTTAGTTTATGTCACCACTGTTTAATGTGTAGGGGGGTTTATCGATTTATTTTTTCATAGAACACTTCCCTAACCTCATTCATAGCGGTGTGTTAACCTTCATTGTGTGACAGGATCGTCTCGGTGTATGATCATACATAAGTGACAAAAAGTTTGCTGAGAAGTGTGTAATAATACATATAGTTATCTAGATACCTAATTAGGTAAGTATCTATTTATATATGTACAATTCAATTCACTAATTTAGTAGAATGCATAGTTGATTTGTTATTAATACCAAGGTAGAATAAATCTTATTCCACCCATTTTATATAAGTTATTAGCCGAAGGAGTGGATTTTGAGATATTTTAATTGGTTTTTGTGACGTTTTCTTATGACTTCTAAGTAATGTATGTATGTATGTTTGTATGTATGTATGTATGTATGTATGTATGTATGTATGTATGTATGTATGTATGTATGTATGTATGTATGTATGTATGTATGTATGTATATATGTATGTATGTATGTATGTATGTATGTATGTATGTATATATGTATGTATGTATGTATGTATGTATGTATGTATGTATGTATGTATGTATGTATGTATGTATATACCTGTGTGTGTATTTGTGTGTGCGTGCGTGTGTTTGTATGTATAAGGCTATAAATAGACTTTAGTTTTTTTTTAAAAACGCTGATTATTCGACAATATTTTAGTAATTTTATTATTAAATATTGATCTCTGCAAGAACTCGATTCAATGAGTAACGTTATATTTATGACCTTTTCAAGCAAATATTTCAGGCATTATTATTAGTCCGTGACCTGCAAAGGAAACAACGGTTCTCCCATTTTCAAATGGGGACATCCGATCACAGGATTCGGTTACTGGTTCGGGCATCCACACAACCACTCCGGAGGTCTCAACAACAGTCATAGTAATTCAGTAGGGTTCAGCACCATTGGTGTAGAACATGGGTCGGCAACCTGCGGCTCGCGAGCCGCATGCGGCTAAGTTGCGGCTCTTTCGTTGTCAAATTGCGGCCTAATCAAATACCATAACATTGAAACAACAATTTTAGTGGCTCTTTAAAAATAGAGAAAATGGTAAATTGTAAAACTTTGGGGCTCTTCCGTCTCAAAAGGTTGCCGACCCCTGGTGTAGAACACTAATTTTATTTAGTAAAGTTCCCTTCTTAGCCCTAACGGGCCATCGGGGCAGATGAAGTGTAGAATTCAACTGTTTCTATAACCTCGGCATATGAAGGGATTGTGTGGTTAGCACAACGCCCAGCCGCTTTTACTTCCCCAACTTAAGTCAGGTACCCATTTAAAGCTGGGTGGACTTGTGGGACGACTTTGCACCAAACTTTACCTGGAAAAATTCCATGGGCCTCACCGAGGATCGAACCCAGGACTCTCAGGTTGACAGTCGAGTATCTACACCACTCGGCCATCCGTCCCACTAATTTTATTTAGGAGGTAAACAAAATACACGGGTATACTTTTTTTTAAAGGTTTCATTATTAGAGCATTTTCTAAAAAAAAATGCTCTATTGTCCCCGTTTTGTCTGTCCGTCATCACCCTAGATCTCAATAACCATAAGTCCTAGACCCATGATGTATATATCATTTTGTAGGTCTTGGCCTGCCAAGAAATGACTTTTTTTCATTTCGCGATCTGACCTCTCAGGGCCGTAAAAGGGGCCTTAGTACCGTTTTTTACTATATAAGCTATATTATTAAAGGAGCGCTATATCTCAGCAACTATAAGTCCTAGACCCATGATGTATATATCATTTTGTAGGTCTTGGCCTGCCATGTGTACATCAAAAGTTCATTTCGCGATAGGACCTCTGAGGGCCGGGCTTCAGGGCTCCTAAGGGGCTTATATATTATATATACACCTTGTACGTTCAATAACACGTTCATTTGGTGCGAAATACTGCAGCACGTAGTTTCACCAAGATTTATTAAGAAACTCATCAAATGAAATAGTAAGCTTGTGTTCTGAGTTTAATTGAAAGTATCAGAGCTATGCAACAATTGACGGAGTTTTCGGACGATTAAATGACTATAATTTAAAATGTTTTCAATTATGAGTCCTATTTCAGTAACCACAAACCACTTGTAGTTAGATTTAAGAGAAAATAATTTTTTTTCAAATATAAAGAAACGTCTTTATAATTTATTTTTTTACAGATATATGCATTGCACAATTGAATTTATAAACATTTCCAAAATTTACAAATATTTACTGAAAGATAGCATACGTACTGATACATAACATGAAAATGCGCTAACACGTCCTGTGTCCAGAATGGGACAGACTTAAATGCTTGTTTTTTAA
>JAGDYQ010000001.1:34930453-34967924 GCA_021962125.1 Bulinus truncatus | reverse complement strand
TCTTACTATACTATAAATTAATAATTATAATTCACTATTTTATCCTTCATATTTCAAGCGGGAGGGTTAAAGGGGTGGTGCATCATTTAGATGTAATTATATGTTTTAGGTGTATATAAATCAATGTAAAAACATATAAATTTTATTCTACATACAATTCAAAGCTCAAAAAAAAAAAAAAAAACACTCCATTACTAATCATGCATTATGGGCAAAAAAAAAGAACAACATTCAAGTATTTTAATTACTTTTAACAGTTAATTAAAGATTCTTAATTTTCTAAATGAATAAGGATGCTAGAAATTTGAATCCCTTATAAGAAATACCAACATGCATGCTTCCATTTCTCTATTGAATGAAATACACTTAGAACTTTTTTTTTATAACTCTTGATGTTAGATAATATTCATATTTTGTCTGTCATAAACCTCATGGTAAATTTTGTTGTAACATTTAGACTTTCAGAACGCAATGTAATTGAAATTGTTTCAAAACTTGTTGATCTTCGTTTGATTGACGTGCTGTACACATCAGATGGTAAAACATACTTAACACATGAACAGCTTGGTAAAGAAATAAGAGATGAGCTTATATACAATGCTGGTAATTAACCTACTCGTTGTTTTTTGTTGTTGTTGTTCCTCTCTAAGATGTAATGTATTTGCCAAACTAGTTGAGACACATATTCAGCATTGGTTTGAACAGTCCTTTCTTCAGATTTAACCATACTTTTTAAAGTCAGTGTTAGATTATGACACTACTACATATATTAGAACCCATTCCTTTAGAGCAAACATATTTAGATTTTTCTAAATTCTACAATTAATAACATTATGAATACATTTTTGTTTAGGCCTTGTTTTACATTTATTCATGCCCACATAGAAACATTTGTACTCGTCTTAGTCTTGTTCCATCCATTAATTTTAATTAACCCTTCAAATTGCAGGCAGGATTAACCTCGTTGATTTACAACAGCTTCTTAATGTGGACTACAGTCACATTGAAACTAAAGTAAATGATATGGTTAAGCATGACAGCCATCTTACACTAGTCCTCGGCCAGTTGATTGACAATTCCTATCGTGAGCGTTTGGCTGATGAGATCAATGATTTACTCCAAGAGAAAGGCCATGTGACCATCATAGAATTAACAAAATCTTATGATTTGCCAGCAGATTTTTTTAGAGAGGTGATTATGGAAATTTAATTAGTGACATGGATTCATTACACTGTTTTTCTGATAAGTGGTGCAATGATGTTGGTTTCATTCTCATTTTTTTGCCAGGTTATAGATTTTTACCTGGGGAAACGAATAAAAGGCCAGATTGACAGTTATGAAATGGATATTGTTTTCACCAATGCCTTTGTCAATCGCATGAAAGCCCAAGTACGGGGCGCATTATCTGCTGTTACTGTGTAAGTACCAAATGAAATATACATTCAAAATTTCTATCCTAAATCTGCTGTAACTGTGTAAGTACCAAATAAAATATACATTCAAAATTTCTATCCTAAAATCTAGTTTTTTCTCCCCTTTTGTTTAGTTATCAAATAGTTATATAAAATAATGTGTGACCGTCATAAAATGATGTTAGGATTTAAACACTATCTTATGAATTTTTTATTTTATCAATGACTTTCTCAGACCAACAACCATTGGACCAATAAGACAAAGTATAGGCTGCCAGGAACATCTTTTCCACTGTAAGGCTCAAGCAGCTTTAAAAATATTTTTGTCTTGAATATTGAAAAATGATTATTAAATAGTAAACGAAACAAACTATTTATATAAGTTGTATTATTGTAATTGCCTGTTTTTTTTTTTTATGGAAAGGGCAACCATTACTGTTAAAGCTTGTCTACCAAGCTTTAATTTTTTTTTAATTTTCACAGCAATCCTTGAAGAATTAATTTCAAGTGGCTGTTTGGGTGGCAGTTTGTCTGGAAGCCGGCAAGACAAATCACAGTTCCTGCCTGATATTTACACTCGAACACAGAGTGAATGGGTGGATTCTTTTTACAAACAGAATGGTTATTTGGGTAGGTCAACAAGATAAAAGTTGAGTTGGTAAAACTATTCTTAATTTGAAATATTTAAAATGAAATAATTTTTTTTTTTACATTTTAGAATATGATGCCTTGTCTAGACTTGGGATATCTGATCCAAAAGGCTACATCAAAAAGAAATTCAAGTCCGAGCCTCTTGTGTTTCTGAGTTCCTGCTGTGTGGGCCCAGGAATATCCGACCAAGTCAAATACACAGTTGATGAAACCCTGAATTTGGGTGGATGGGTTGATGTTTTAGTAGGTGTCCTGAATCTCAACTATAACTACAAAATATACAAAGGGTGCTCATTAAATGCAAACATGTGTTTTTTTTTATCCATTCTATATATTTATGTCTGAGAGTAGTATATCACCAACATCCGATATAGAAATGTGCTAAAGGACATTATTTTATTTGTACTTTTTTGACCGAACTATTGAATTATTTATGGCTGCAGCTCCCATTTAATTAATTTCTTTCTATTATTTCATTACTAAATCTATTTTAATTAACTACTGCGTATTTCTTGAAAGGTTTTTTTTACTATATTGAAAATACTGGAACTTTTTTCTGCTTTGGTAAATCATTAAAACGAGCTACCTTCATAAACTTTGTAATATTGATAAAAAAAACTGAATTTTAGGTGTTAAAGGTCCATGAATTTTTCACGTCACTAACCTTTTTTCAGTTGTCAACATTTTTTTTACTCCCTGCTTTTGTTGTAATAGGATTTCATTTGTTTTTTTTTAGTTTTTTTTGTATATAATTTACTGCCTTGTCATGAATATATTTAAAATAACTTATCATTGTTTTCCAAATAGATATGTTTTTTGTTCATATTGTGTAAATTATTTACCTTCAGACTGTTCTTCCTTCAGTTTTGAGTCGTAAAGATGCATCTGATTTGTTAACATCCATTCTCAAAGCTAAGGGAAATGTAATTGTATGTGATTCCACAATCGTAGCCAGTGATAAATTGGTGGCAGACAGTATACCAGCATTCAATGATATTATGACCGAAAAGGCAGAGAAGGTTAGTGTAAAGAACTGTTGTGTTGTTGTTTTTTGCCACAGGAAATTAAAAAAAATTTTCTTAAGTAAACTGTCAGCTGTAATTCCAGGGGTATTGAAAAGCAACATTAGAAGAATACAGTTTTACATGTAATACATTACCATATGGATAAATGAGGAATCAGTCAAATAATAAGGTTTTCCTAAAGTTTGATCAGCCGAAGTTATTTTTAGCTAAAATATGAAAACTAGAAATTACAGTACAATTTTTCTTCATGAAAACTATGGAAGACACCAAAAAAAAAGGAGAAAATGTTACTGTAAGGATTGGGGACAGATGGTCATGCTGTAAAATGCTCGACTTTTGACCTGAAGGTCCCTGATTCGATCTCAAGTGAGGACTGGTAAATATTTCAGGTCACTGTAAAACATCCCCGCTGTCTCTCCAGTGGTGCCTCCTTGGCCATTGCACAATTGGCTATGGTGGGGGATGAAAGAATGGCACCATCATCTCATCCTTACAGGCACTTGACACGCTGCAAAAATGAGATGTCTTTTTTTTTATTCCTATGTGATACATGTAATCACTGCTGGGATAATTTTCAGCATCTTTTTTTTTATCTATCCAAGCTGAGGCTGCATTCACTAACAAGGTAGCTAATGTACTGTAAAGAACCATCCTAGAAATATAAGTAATTGGCTTTCCAGTGACTAGAACACTAAACCTTTTGCCCTTGCTAAATGAGCTCAACATTCCATCTCCACCTCACCAAATCAATTCATTATTCAGAGAAACTCTAATCTCATTCACTTAAATCTAAAACACAGGCATTAGCCTCGTGTTTTTCATTCATGGCTGTAGCAGCCTCGAGTGAGTTTTTTTTCTCCTGGAGTAAAGATTCTCATTACTGAATAACAGAAACCACTCAAATCAATATATATTTATAATTATTGTTTGTATAATTTTCAATATGTTGCTTTCGTTAGACTTTTGCTATGTGTAAAAAAATGTAACCATTTTTTTTCTATGTTATCAGGCTGCCAAATCTCATCTCTCAGTTTTATCTAACGAGCCGAGTCCTGCTGTCCAGGGAAGTGTCAAAGTTTCAGGTTTAGATGACGGTAGCTCTGCCAGAGAAGACAAGAAAGAACAGAGGAGGAAAAAGGCTGCATGTAACTATGAAATGTTATTTGTTTATCAGTTTAAAATTTTCCATGAAATGTCTTTTTATTATCTTACTCTTGGAGTTCTTGTGTTGTAATAAAAACTTGTTAAGACAATGGATTTTTAAAGAAATATAAATTTTTAATGTCTAACTTGACACTGGCAATAAAAATAAATGGTATTTCATTTTTTTTTAATGCACTAGACCAGGGATGGGAAATAGAATTTAAGAAAAGTGTTTCAGATAAAAAGAAATTTAAATTGATTTTTTTTTGGCCCGTGCCAGTCCCATATGTTTTAATGATACACTATTATTACTAAAATCCAATGTTATTTTTGTTGATATTTTTAATTTTTTGGCTTGCCTAGTTGGGCATGCTTGCTGTTTGATCGTCATAGCTGGACTAGACCTTACATCTCAGTAACAAGAGAATAAAAAAAAAACTGATTCACTAAATTATATCAAAGTAAGATTATTAAATAAAAAAAAAAAACTATTCAGTCCACGCAAAAGTGAATGATCACCTCAGTGTAAATATGATGTGTAATACTCTGAAGCTTCTCCATGTGTATTTTGACTGTAGAATCTAATACATATGTTTTCCATCTTTTACTTCCCTAAATATTCAAAATCCTCACTGACCATCATAATTTAAATCAAAGTTTTAAATGATGAGATAAAAAAAAACCAACTTGGCTGAACCAGAGAGTTTAATAAACGTATAAAATTTAATTGTGGGAAAAAAATAATTTCATCTACAGCTGCCGGCACTTCTAAAAAAGAAGGGACAGGTGGTCGAGAGGTAAAGATGAAGTCGACCAAGAAGAAAGGCAAGGGGAGAGAAGTGGAAGAAGATTCTGAAGAGGACACACCCACTCAGAATAATGTGAAAGGAAAACAAATCAAAGATGGCAGCACTCAGGAGCAGAGATTTATGAGTGTGATGGAGATCCAAGCAGTATGTTGTGGCCATTTTTTTTTTGTTCATCATTTTGGTACATGCTCTCAATGATTTAATTAAACACTAATAATTGTTTTGTAATTTTTTGTATCTTTTTTTTTATTTCACATCGTAGTATAAATATAAATTACATTCATTGACAAAATATTACTTCTGAATACATGATGATAAAATCCAAATTTGTTAAGAAAAATTAAGGCAGCGTTGTTTTTTTTTTTTAATTATTTATTATTATTGAATATGCAAAGCACTTTGTTATCGAGATAAAAATTTACTTTACATTTTCGAGTTTTTTTTTTATTTTATTAATCTTTTCCCGGGCATTGACTTTTTGCATTCTTGACCGACAGGTTCTCAAGAAGCAGGCCCACCTTAAAGAATGCCCATCTGAGCTGCTCACAGAAATAGCCACTCAGTTACACAGGTATGTCTGTCTTTACATAGTTGACCATGGACCTCATGCTGTTTTTGACTCCACCAATTAGATATATAGTATAGCTGTGTAATTGTCAACATGAGTACAGTATATAGCAATTAGCCCCAGTTAAGTTAACCTTTTGTTAAAAAAAGATTATAATTGACTGAAACATCTAATTTAACTTCTGTTTATACCGTGAGGGTCCTTTGTCTATTATTTAGTCTTTTTTTTTAATGACATCAAAATTGAAATTCAACATTGTACTATTATTTTTAAATTTCCCCACTTTTAAGGCCCCTAACTAGACAATACCAGGAAGTGGCTAAATCTATTTTTATCAAGTCCTCCGGGACGGACAGAAAGAAGACAGCGGTGGAAGTTCAGGATAAAGTAAATGGCCTATGGGTGAACGCACATCTGTTTGAAAAAGGAATCAAACTTTTTGAAGGTTTGTTAAGGAAATTGTTTTGTATTTATTTTTTTTTATTGCTATTTGTCTTCAATAGAATCCAATTATACAAATGTCAGCATCTTTTTCTTGAGAAATCGTAAGTTGTCAGTGTAGTTAAATTGATTTTAATTTTTTTGCTTTAGAATATTACGGTTAACTTTTTTTTTTAAAAATCATTTTGGGAAGATTTTCAGACTGACACAGTAGGTGGGCACATTTTGAATCTGTATGTTGGATAAGTTATTATGATTTATTTATTTGTAGGCATTGTTTGTTTATTGCAAAGATGTATCATACTTCATTCATTTACATGTTAGTCATTTAGGTCTCTGGTTCCTCAATTCATGAATTTGCAACTCCCTAATGTAACCACAGAGTTTATCATCCTATTCAGACGCCCTTTTTATATGTTCTGGGTGAATTCAAACCAATAAAATGGGATCATGACCCCAAAAACATTTTGGGGAATCTCAAATTTCTAAAAAAAAAAAAAAATAATAATTTGTAACACCGCCTAGTTATTCTTTAGCACTGAAGAAAAGAAAAGAAGTTTTAATGAATTATTTTTATTGCTTCAAGGTTATTACTTTATACATTTACCAATGTTGTCTGTGTACGTGTTTATAAGCCTTATTGATGAATCTTTTTTGACACCCAAGTATTGGCAAAGCTGTACATTTATTTTTTTCAGCTTGATCAAATATTTGCTTTTGGTTAGGTTTGGCATTTTTACAAAATAAACCTATCCACAGTTTAAAAACTTTTATTCAACACATTAAGTATTGATATTTTTTGAGCCATAAAAAAAATCATTTAATAAAAATAATAAAGTCTATAACCAAATGTACAGAAATGCTAAACTTGAGTCTCTTTTGTCTCTGTCAGAGCCAGTTCAGCTGAATCTAGTCAAACATCTGCTGAAAACTGTATGTTCAGATTTAGCCAACAGTGTGGTCCTGGCGCTCGCCAGTGACAATATGGTCAGTGTGTCGGCCACATCAGAGGAAAACTTAACACCTGAGGTTTGAATTATTATATAATTTTTTTTTAACCCTGGAACATGTTACATAAGGCCAATGACTGTTCTCTTGTTTAAGTTAGTCATCATATGTTTTATGAATGTACTAGTCAAGACAGACTGCAAAACAAACAAAAACAGTTACGAAATAGATACAAAATTACTGAAGTAAATCGTTGAATTGAAATTAGTAATAATGCAATCAAAGAATAAGACACCAAACCATTAAGTCAAAAATGCAATCATTCGCACTTTGCTTGAAGTTAGTGGGGAAAAAATTTTAATGACATCATTTCATCAATAATTGCATTTAAATGCATTGAGGTGCATGAAATGTACTTTTGTTCACGGAACTGACCTTATTTTAATGCTTGATAAACATTACTTAGCACTATGAATGTCAGAAAAATGGCAAATCTTTTTGAGCTCCTCGATTCATACTTTAAAAAACCAGGAGAAATTTTAAAATAAAATTATGTGTTTTTTCTTGACAAATTGAAGAAAATTACTTTTGATCCATTAAATGTTTTCTTTGAGCATTAACCGATTGTATAGTCAATGGTCAAACACACAGACACCAAAGTTGTTCGGGTTATAAGGTTGCGTTGCTGTAAACTTAAACCCACATTTACCACTCTGCTGATGATCATTTTTTAACAGTAATATTTTATTTATGTATCTATATAAATAATAGCGGTGTGGGTTCTGCGTTAAATCGAAAGTAAAGAATTAATACAACTTTATTCCAGTTTAAAATCGTCAAACATAAATAATAGTAAAAAAAAATTCAGATCTGTCCGAAAACAAAAATAACCTTCTGATCAAACCTAAGGGAATATAAATCTATGCAAAGTTTTTGCAGGGTACAGCTAGTATATATATATATATATATTTATGATCTTACATCATCATCCAATCCATTATTTAGTTTAGACCCTGTGTTAGGTCTTTTTCGTTATTAACAAAGGATTTCATGTCATTGCACAGGCAAGACTTAGACTCATCAGCACTTTACCAAAAGAGAGCCAGGAACCCTTAAGCAAACTTCATGTGACTCTGAATGGCCAGAGTTTGGATGATTTCTTCCGTCAGTTGGAGCTGCTGTGTGGACCCCAATATCTGGGAATATTGTTGAAGAAACCAGACAAGAGAAAAGAGAGGCAAGTCATTGAGATTTTTACATTTTTATTTTCCAAATAATAATTTGAGCTTGACAGTCATCCGGCATTATGACATATTTTATAAATAAATTCAGCAGTAATATAAGTGGTACATGACGTCCTCAAAGTCTGTATAACCTATTTCAAATTTGACCAAAAAAAATGGAGTCAATTTAAAATTTGTATCATGTACTTGTTCAACCAAATAGTTTGAAATCACATGTTAGACAAATTGTTCATCAAACATGTTAGACAAATTGTTCATCAAACATGTTAGACAAATTGTTCATCAAACATGCTAGACAAATTGTTCATCAAACATGTTAGACAAATTGTTCATCAAACATGTTAGACAAATTGTTCATCAAACATGTTAGACAAATTGTTCATCAAACATGTTAGACAAATTGTTCATCAAACATGTTAGACAAATTGTTCATCAAACATGTTAGACATAGTTTTGTATCAAACAAAGATAAGTAACCTTAATGACCAAATACATGTATTTAGGATCTTTGATTACATTGCAAACATGGATGACATTGTTAAACAACTGCAAGAAATGAATCGTTTTGTTTGTGAATAATTCTAAAAGTGATGTTCTCGTAAAAATGTATGCGAAACAAAAAATTCTTCAATATTATTTTCTCATTTTTTTTTATTATTTCACCAGATCAATAATCTAATCATTTATTAAAAACTTAAATTCTATACTGCATGATCCCCCCCCCCCCCACAGTCTATTCATTAGTTGTTTAGTTGTTTTGTTTTTGTAAATTAAATTTTAAAGAGACTTTGTGGACAACATAAAACAATAAAATAATAATAATGGTACATTTTTTTTTTCTGTATGATAATTTTAAGTGTTAATATTATTTTATTTTAATGTTATCTGTCATTGGCAGGCAACTTGTATTTAATCACCGGCTGAGCCTGAGTGAGCAGCTGAAATCAGAGACAGACCCTGCCATGGGCCTCCACCTGGCCGCCGTCCTCCTCTTCCAGACCATGACTCAGTGCATGCTGCACATCCCGGGTCGACTGGTGCCCAGCGTCCTGCAGCATCTCACTTCACTTCTGGACGCTGAGAAAGTTGCCGTTTTAACACAGATGCAAGGTTTGGTTTGTTTTTTTCTTCTTTACGTTTTTTAAGTGATTTTTTTTTTTTTATCTCCGTATTTCAATTCTCACTTTGTATAGAGAAAAATGTGGTGGCCAATTGTGTCATATATTGACTCAGTTATTCCTTGACATTTTTATTTGAATGTTTCACTAAAAATTAGGTAGGCTCTTCAATTTTTTAAATGTACCATAAATAAATATATATTCTGTAAAATGTAATCCTATCACTGCCAAGATCTGTTTAGAAAAACTGAGACCTAAAATATTTAAGGTTTCGATAATTCATTTTGTGTTGTATTTAAAATGCGCAGATGAATGTAATTATCAAAACAATAAATTTGTTAGCTCAGCCTAAACTCAGAATAAAAATATAAGAAAATGTACAGTCGCGATTGATCGATATAAATGTTTTTAGCCAGCCATCTAAGCTCTGAAAATCCATCCTTTAATGTTGTATGCCATTGTATGTATCTAGTGAGACTTTTTACTATATAACTGATTTTAAATACTAATAGTATAACATAATTATTGGCTGGTCATGATAACAGTACCTATCCCTCATAATTAAACCAGAAGCTTGATAGCATTTTAGTCAAGTACCTAATTAAAAACTGAATGAAATGTGGATGATAAAAATATAGGTCCAGACTTAAGAGAGCTGTACGGCATCATTTTCGTTTACTCTTTATTCAGCTTCTCTATAAAGCACGTGTAGAAAATAATTTTACGGCACCGCTGTACGATTCAAAACCAGTTCTGCACATTCTGTGTAATTTATATTTCTCGAGCCTAAGTAACTTATGTCTAACTCAGTTGCTCATTTGAGTGGCTTCTGTATTAAAACAGTTCTTTCATTCAACCAGATCTTATTATCAAACAACACAAGTTGAGGTCTGACCAGGAACACCACGACAATGAGCTGGAAGACCAGCTGTGTAAAGAAATGAATAACCTCTTGGGAACAGTGAAAGACATTGCCCTGACAACTAAGAAGACCACTGCCACATCTGACGAATAACTGACTGAAACCAAGGCTGTATGCATTTAAAAGAAAGCACAGCTTTTGGTTCTGTGTTCACATATTTCTTAACGATTGTGATTTGAACTGTGGTTGGTCTAGTTGTTGATGAAATGTTCCTTGTTTAATTCTTTGGTGATGAAATGTTGTATGTTCAGTCAGTTCTTTAGGGATGAAATGTTGTATGTTCAGCTCTTTAGGGATGAAATTTTGTTTTAACTCTGTGGTTGTAATGTGTCTGTTCCCTTCCACTGTTGTTCTGCTCCAGCTCATGTTGTAATGTGTCTGTTCCCTTCCACTGTTGTTCTGCTCCAGCTCATGTTGTAATGTGTCTGTTCCCTTCCACTGTTGTTCTGCTCCAGCTCATGTTCAATGATATTCATGTATTGTTTTATTTCATCTCTGTATGACTCTTAATGTAACGTTTTACATTCACTTTATTTTTTCTGCTTTCTTATAATGATTGTAATGATTTCAAGTTGTAATGATTTCAAGTCACTTTAAAATGTTCTAATGTTTCAAATACTGATAATTAGCTTAATGATATGTAATATTTAACTCAATAGGGTCTATAATCATTTTGTTGTTACATTCTATTATTTATTTCAATATATTTTTTTTTTTATCCTTGGGCTGGGATTTTTTTGCTTAAGTATGGCAGCAAATGTTGTCCCGTTTGAATTATGAAAGAAATTCTATCAAAAGTTTATTTTTTAAAATTATACGGCGTATTGAAAATAAACATTGAGGCATTAAAATAATTTTGACCTGCATTTTCAATTGTGTTGAATCATTTACTTCAAAAGTTACTATTTATGTTCATGGCATTTATTTATTTTTTAAACTTGTAGTCATTCACTTAAGTTGTCAGCGTCATTTTATATTATGCTGAAAATTCACTTCAAGCTCCTATTTCTTAACACTGTGCCTGTAACATTTTATTATGTTGTCTGTTAAAAAAAAATTAATATTAATACTTAACTCTGCTGATAAAAAAATACTTAAAGTTCCTGCCCAGTCGCCTTTATTTCCACAACTTAAATCAGGTACCCATTTAAAACCGGGTGGGCTTGTGGGACGACTTTGCACCAAATTACACATGGAAAAAATTTAGAGGATCGAACTTAGGACTACTCTCAGATCGACAGTCGAGTATCTACACCACTCGACCATCCGTCCCCACTCTGCTGATAGTCATCAAGAAAAGCTTGCTGTTTGAAATAATATGTTAATTATGCATATTTATTTGGATATTCTTCCATAATCTGGTATGGCTCAATACGATGAAAAAACTGGCAAGCCGCTGTTCTAAACTGGCCTCATTGAAATGCTCTCGGGCACCGGGGGAGGGGGGGGCTGCCAATAGAGGAAGGCAATAGGGGCATTTATCAAAGGCTCTAAGCTATAGGACGGAAGGAAGGGGGGGGCATAGTTTTTTTGTTTTTCTTTTTGGAATTTATTTTGTATCGATCTATTTTCATGCGAACATAGGGTTGGGGGGAAAGGAAGCAAAAGGCTCCCCCCCCCCCCCCCCATTGTCCCCAGAGTTCCGTTCTGCTGCCCTGCAAGTCATTCATACAAACAGAAATAATACCAAACAAAAAAATGTAAGTCTTTGTTGATTGATTTTATTTACAAGACTAAATACAAATACTTATTGGTATTGAAATACTTGTTGGTATTGATATACTTGTTGGTATTGAAATACTTGTTGGTATTGATATACTTGTTGGTATTGAAATACTTGTTGGTATTGATATACTTATTGGTATTGAAATACTTGTTGGTATTGATATACTTGTTGGTATTGAAATACTTGTTGGTATTGATATACTTATTGGTATTGAAATACTTGTTGGTATTGATATACTTGTTGGTATTGATATACTTGTTGGTATTGATATACTTGTTGGTATTGATACACTTGTTGGTATTGATACACTTGTTGGTATTGATACACTTGTTGGTATTGATACACTTATTGGTATTGATATACTTGTTGGTATTGAAACACTTGTTGGTATTGAAATACTTGTTGGTATTGAAATACTTGTTGGTATTGATATACTTGTTGGTATTGAAATACTTGTTGGTATTGATATACTTGTTGATATTGAAATACTTGTTGGTATTGATATACTTGTTGGTATTGATATACTTGTTGGTATTGAAATACTTGTTGGTATTGAAATACTTGTTGGTATTGATATACTTGTTGGTATTGAAATACTTGTTGGTATTGATACACTTGTTGGTATTGATACACTTATTGGTATTGAAACACTTGTTGGTATTGAAATACTTGTTGGTATTGATATACTTATTGGTATTGAAATACTTGTTGGTATTGATACACTTGTTGGTATTGATATACTTGTTGGTATTGATATACTTATTGGTATTGAAATACTTGTTGGTATTGTTATACTTGTTGGTATTGAAATACTTGTTGGTATTGATATACTTGTTGGTATTGAAATACTTGTTGGTATTGATACACTTGTTGGTATTGATATACTTGTTGGTATTGATACACTTGTTGGTATTGATACACTTGTTGGTATTGATACACTTGTTGGTATTGATACACTTGTTGGTATTGATACACTTGTTGGTATTGATACACTTATTGGTATTGAAACACTTGTTGGTATTGAAATACTTGTTGGTATTGAAATACTTGTTGGTATTGATATACTTGTTGGTATTGAAATACTTGTTGGTATTGATATACTTATTGGTATTGAAATACTTGTTGGTATTGATATACTTGTTGGTATTGAAATACTTGTTGGTATTGATATACTTGTTGGTATTGAAATACTTGTTGGTATTGATATACTTGTTGGTATTGATATACTTGTTGGTATTGAAATACTTGTTGGTATTGAAATACTTGTTGGTATTGATATACTTGTTGGTATTGAAATACTTGTTGGTATTGATATACTTATTGGTATTGATATACTTGTTGGTATTGATATACTTGTTGGTATTGAAATACTTGTTGGTATTGATATACTTCTTGGTATTGATACACTTGTTGGTATTGATACACTTGTTGGTATTGATATACTTGTTGGTATTGATATACTTATTGGTATTGAAATACTTGTTGGTATTGTTATACTTGTTGGTATTGAAATACTTGTTGGTATTGATATACTTGTTGGTATTGAAATACTTGTTGGTATTGATACACTTGTTGGTATTGATATACTTGTTGGTATTGATACACTTGTTGGTATTGATATACTTGTTGGTATTGATATACTTATTGGTATTGAAATACTTGTTGGTATTGATATACTTGTTGGTATTGATACACTTGTTGGTATTGATACACTTGTTGGTATTGAAATACTTGTTGGTATTGATATACTTGTTGGTATTGATATACTTGTTGGTATTGATATACTTGTTGGTATTGATATATTGTTGGTATTGAAATTAAAATGCACCTTTGAGAAAAAATTTAAGTTTTTTTTTCGTTGAAAGCGTCTCATCTGCTTACATTGGTATTGAATCAGCTGACATCAACATGCCTGTTATTATCTGAGCAGACTTGGCTTGTTCTTGGGGTTAAGGGGGCTCTATAAATATTAAGAGGGGAAGAGTCGGGGGGGGGCACACATATATTTAACTAGAAAGATATTGATTTTTAAATTACATAGACTAGCACTGAAACGGAACTAACAGGAATAGACAAGAGCAGGAAGGCCAAAGCAAACAGAGGAGATGAAACAGTTGAAAAGCGAAACAAAAGAGGCAAAGACGTCATGTGCACAACTCTGGAAGAATGCCCAAATCCGTTTCCCACTCGCAGAGATATGGTTGATAACCTATGACCACCCCCCCTACAGGGGCTTAAAGGACAAAGAGAAGAAGTAGAATTAAAGATATTCTGAAACACATTCACACTTGTAATGTGAAGATTAAAGAAAAACTTGAGTATTAAAAAATCACAATATAGTATTAATGACAAATCACCTTTTGAAGTTAGTTGGCAGCATTCTTAGTTCTTGACTCATGCAATGTCAGGGGAATCTCAATTTCACGAGAAAATGTATCTTCATTTACTTTCCTTCAAAATAATCTGAAAAAATAAAAAACACACAACATAATTATATCAGTCAGGACAGGCACTATCACATTTATCAGGTGCGGCACTGTCACATTTATCAGGGCCGGCACTGTCACATTTATCAGGGGCGGCACTGTCACATTTATCAGGGGCGGCACTGTCACATTTATCAGGGGCGGCACTATCACATTTATCAGGGGCGGCACTGTCACATTTATCAGGGGCGGCACTGTCACATTTATCAGGGGCGGCACTGTCACATTTATCAGGGGCGGCACTGTCACATTTATCAGGGGCGGCACTGTCACATTTATCAGGGGCGGCACTGTCACATTTATCAGGGGCGGCACTGTCACATTTATCACGGGCGGCACTATCACATTTATCAGGGGCGGCACTGTCACATTTATCAGGGGCGGCACTGTCACATTTATCAGGGGCGGCACTGTCACATTTATCAGGGGCGGCACTGTCACATTTATCAGGGGCGGCACTGTCACATTTATCAGGGGCGGCACTGTCACATTTATCAGGGGCGGCACTGTCACATTTATCACGGGCGGCACTATCACATTTATCAGGGGCGGCACTGTCACATTTATCAGGGGCGGCACTGTCACATTTATCAGGGGCGGCACTGTCACATTTATCAGGGGCGGCACTATCACATTAGGGCCGCAGTCAGGAATTCTGGGGACCCTGACAAACTTAGACAAATCTTCCCCCCAGCCAATAGTACAATAAAAATAAATATAAGTTTTGAAAGCGATGGAGCCTCTTACAAGTCATTCCCCCCCCAATCCCTCCCCCAAAGGGCTCTGCATCACTGTCTCGCTGTAGACTATTAACTTTCCAGTGAAGTAGCGCTCTGTTATATCTAAAATTATAATGTTTTTGCATGTGATGGTGGGGACTGGGGCGTGGGGGGGGGGAAAGGGGAGACTTGGAGTAACCAGACCCGCCGAGAGGGGTGGGGGAGGCAGGGGGGCAAATGCCCAGGGGCCCGGACTGAGCTGGCCAATCAACTTTATTATCAGCACAGGGGGGCCCTGCCCGGGGGGGCCGAAATTTCTGCCGGTGGGCCTGGGAGTAACTAGGGATGTACCGTGTTCCGCTGTATATATAGTGATGGTAACTGAAACATGTGCACACTTTCCAAAAAAAAAAACGGTTTAATTTTGCCTTGCTATCAGGCCCGTAGCGTGGGGGGCAGGGGGGGCCGGGCCCGCCCTGCGTTTTGTCTGGTCCCATCTGCTTATTTGTTCTACTTAGTAAAATGTATTACCTGCCCCCCCCCCCCACTATTGCCTGGCCCCCGCTGTAGAATGCCTGGCCCCTGCAGTAAAATTGTCACGCTACGGGGCTGCCTCCCCCCATTAGCTTTGCAGGTATTCAGATCATTAGATGTCAGTAAATAGTACGTTTCATTACGTATCTCTCCACCCCCCTCCCCCCCACACATTGTAACAGTTCGGACATATTTTGTAGAGAGAAGGGAGGGGATTTAACTCTGAAACCTATATAAATACGATATTTCGCTAGGGCAATCATCTTGCCCAGAACAACGTCGTTTTAAGCAATCTGTGAAATGTCTTGGCAGTAGATTGTTCAGACATTGTCAGCTGCCCACCAGGGGATGGAAAACTTTCTGGCAGATTATTGTTTGACACAGACTTTTGTAGGACACGGCACAGACTATCGGTGGACACAGACATGCCGTCAGTTTACTCTTTTATTTTTGTCTCGGTTACCTTTATGTTCCTCGGCGCATTTCTTCAGGGCGTCTGAAGCCCCGCGGCAGTAACTCTGATCGTCGGTGAACCTGTCAACGGACAATCAACAGCAACATTTTTATCTTTGTACATATGTCATCGCCCGCCCCCCCCCGCCCACAATCTGGTTCGGTGGGAGGAGAATTGTGAGTCCAGTCAGTGTTGTTCAGCAGACGGGTGGCGCGCGCCACAACCTCGGGGGGGGGGGGGGGGCACAAAACCCAAACTTTACACTTGCATATATCTTTTACCCTGTCTCTCTATCTTTCCTAAAAAAGACCCCCCAATATTTTCTGCGTCCACCCCCCCCCCTCAAAACGCTAGCCAAATTTAATCGGCCTTTCACTTGCAGGAAACGGGCTGGAAACCATGTGCTACTTTTTTAACCCATGGTTTTCAAGACATCCCCCGATAGCTGTAATAAAAAAAAAAAAACATCGGCTAAAATCTATATTTTTGTCCGATCTGAAGCCTGAAAGACAAAACAATCATTCGATATCCGATTATTCAGTTCATTTCCGAACTATACCTAGTTTTGTGCCGTACCTTTGTATCTATAGTAGTTTTTATTTTCTTAAAATTAGGAAAATTTTGTTATTAATAAGACTAAAATAAATTTTTAAAAAAGTCCTGTCATCTATGTTACTCTTTGATTTAAGTTTCCGTCAAAAAAAGACCTGCCTGGCACACTGTAGGAAGTAGTCCAGCTGCTTTTTACACGGGTTGGTATCCTCCCGACTAGTATCTGTCCACTGTCCGGTGTTTGGGTCCCTGCCTTCGTACATGCGAGAGGATATTGCGTTGCCCAACACCGTCCCCTGTTTAACAGTTCAGTGTGGAGTAATAGTCGTCAAAATTTAGGCATATATGTTTTTTTTTTTATTTTCGTTTTTTTATTTTCTTTGCTCTTGATATAGAATTAATCACGAGTTATGTATAACTTGTTATGAATTTTAAAAAACAAATCGAAAAAATTCAAAATAGATAATCCTGAAATAAAATAATTTTTAAAAGGAAAATGGCGAAATGTTATTCATCGGAACAATAATAATAATAATTGTCATTTTATTAAGCTCGATTTATTGTCCACAGCTCTTTGACACTAAAACTAATTTGCGTGAATATCGTAGAGTCAGTCCTAGGCTTAAATGCATTTGGCTACAATTAACTAGCCGAGGGAGGGAGGGGGGGGTCATCATGCAGTTTCGCAGAAAGAATTATGGGGGTCCCTGACAAACTGTAGATTGAACATTGGATAAACTGAAACGGCTAAATTGAAAACAATGAAGTGAGTGGAAACCAGAACCGTCATAACGGTATGCGATTATTATTTTTTAAATACTGGGGGTACATACATGTTAAAAGATTGGGACACACTGTTTCTCTAACCACGGCATATAAAGGGTTTGTGCTTGTTGGCACAACACCCTGGCAGGCCCGTAGCGTGCGGGGGGGCCGGGCCCCCCTGCATTTTGTCTGACCCCCCCCCCCCTCTGCTTGTTTGCTCTACTTAGTAACATTTATTTCCTGACCCCACCCCACGTTATTGGCCTGGCCCCTGCTGTAGAACGTCTGGCCCCTGCTGTAGAATTTTCACGCTACGGGGCTGACACCCGGCCACCTTAACTCCCTCAACTAAGTTAGGGACCCATTTGTAGCTGTGCTGAGTCGAGGGACATTAACCAACTTTCATCAGGACCTGGACAAAACGAGGATCGAACCCATTACTCTCAGGTCGACAGTCGAGCGCTCTATACCACTCAGCCACCTGTCCCTCATCGTTAAACAGAGGTACCTTTAAAAACATTATCAGCAGCCCCTCTACCCACCTCCAACCGGGCCTCCTTCTTTTCAACCAGTGTGCCGAGAGTCTACTTTGAGAAACACTTCAAACTATGAAATT
The DNA here is from genome assembly GCA_021962125.1 of Bulinus truncatus. Classification (NCBI taxonomy): domain Eukaryota; kingdom Metazoa; phylum Mollusca; class Gastropoda; family Planorbidae; genus Bulinus; species Bulinus truncatus. Next base: position 34,949,791 of record JAGDYQ010000001.1, on the reverse strand, counting down.
TAAATAACCAATTAGCTCTACTCCTTCCCATCATGCAAGTGCCCATTGTTTATGTGAAGAAGGCCACGGCCTTCACCTTTTCCGTTGTATACTTTCAATTATGAAGCCAGTTCCACTAAATGTGCATACCATTACTGTGCATGCATAGTAGATATATCTATGTATAGGCCTACATCAACTACAGGTATTTAAATGTAATTACTGAGCCAGTTTTGACTAAATATACTTTTCATTGCTGAGCCTGATTTGACTAAATATACTTTTCATTGCTGAGCCTGATTCGACTAAATATACTTTTCATTGCTGAGCCATTTACATAAGACATGTATACACACTCCAACAGTGAAAAGATAAAAATAAATGTACTCACCAGCGCCGAGCCTATGAATGTTCCTGCGATGGTGCTGCCCAGGCCGCCGAGCCGGGGGGAAGAGGAATAGGGCTTGGCTGGTGCGGCCGGTGGTGACGGTTTGGACTGCGGTGGTTTGGGTGTTGGCTGAGTGGGCGGAGCTTTTCTTTGTGGTGAGCTGTAGCTGCCCGGCGATAGATGATATTGTCGTATTAGAGCCCATTGGCTGTTACAGGGCCGGGGAGATGGGGAGTGGGGGGGGGAACAACCAGAACACTTTTCATGGGTCCCTAGCCATTATGATCCCAACCTGTTTCAAACTGATTTTTTTTTCCATTTTCTTTTCCTACAACGAAGTTTGGGCCCTTTTATGGCGGAGGGGATGGGACAGATGGAGCAATGAGACTGAGTTTGTTAGAGGCCCTAGGTTTTCTAGCTAGGCTGTAAGAGCAAGTAACGAGCGGGATGTGGAAAAATAAAGAACCAATGTTGGACTTCGGGTTTCAGTGGACAGGTTGACCACAGTGCCTCATCATCACATCTATTGGTCCATTAGAGATGCCGCTGGCCAATCCTTGGGCCTAAGACAATCTCCACACACCGGGGCCACCTCTAAACATTCACACCCATAATTCATCATGTACTAGTCAATGTTCCCTCTAAGGTGTGGTATGACTGAGCGACATTATTGTTTTGAGGCCAAAAATTTGTGAGCGATTTAAGCGATGTCGTCCGTCGGAATGAGCGATCGTACTATAATATGAGCGACGCTCTGAATTCGTGTGAGCGATCGCTCACGCGCTAAGCTTAGAGGGAGCATTGGTACTAGTTTACTGTACCAGTCGAGGCCCTTAACTGCTAGACTCCCTCCCCCCCCCTTCCGTGATAGGTGTTCTGGTTTCCCCCCTTCCCCCACCCCACCGTTTCGGCGGCCATAGGTCCATGAGCAAACGGTGGTACTTTATGGCACATACAAAGATTAAAAGCTAATGATCTATACTATTGGGTCGCGCACTGTCATTGTGGTCTGTGAAGTCTATGTAAGGATGACATGTTTATCTCTTAGATCCTATAAACCCCCCTAATCGGACGGTTTTTCGAAGTGCCCCTTCTTCCATCCACACCATAACAAATAGTGCAATGGCCATGGAGACCCCACGGGCGACATAGTGGGGGAACATTTCACCATGACCTGAAAGTTTCTCTTAGTTCTCACTGGAGGTCGAGTCTAGGACCCTCAGGTCTATAGTCGAGCGCTTTATCGCACGACCATCCGCCCCCCCCACCCTCCTAAATTATTATGGTTCGGAAAATTAAGTGACCCCCCCCCCTATAGCGCCCCTCTGATAAAGCCCCTCCCCCGTCCCCGCTCCTTTCCAGAATGAACCCTATCAAATAGGGTTAATTGTATTATGGTCTCGACATATACTTTGACCTAGTGACCCTAAATACCTATACCCATGCCCCGCCCCCCCCCTCAAACAACAACACTTAACAACAGTTCTGTTTCATGGGTCCCCATTGCTTATTCCCGAATTCTGTTTGTCTGTCTTACTGTTCTAAAAACCTCTCGCGCCTACAAATGTCTCATATGTCTGTTCTACTAATGCACATTCTTTTGGCCCGTGTCCACTACCCATTAATCGTCATATAGGGTCACTGCTAACTTCATCCTTCAGTGTGCTGTCCAGTGTGCAGTCCAGTGTGCCGTCCAGGATGCAGTCCAGTTGGCAGTCCAGTGTGCCGTCCAGTGTGCAGTCCAGTGTGCCGTCCAGTGTGCAGTCCAGTGTGCCGTCCAGTGTGCAGTCCAGTGTGCCGTCCAGTGTGCAGTCCAGTGTGCAGTTCAGTGTGCCGTCCAGTGTGCCGTCCAGTGTGCCGTCCAGAGTGCAGTACAGTGTGCTGTCCAGGGTGCAGTCCAGTGTGTAGCACATTAAACTTCTATTACACGGCATAGATAGATTAAATATCGAAACGACGGATAAAAACCACAGCATACCCTCCTCCACCCCCTCGGGCGCCTCTCCCGCCTCCACGTGGCATGACGACCAGCTCCCTAATAGACGGAGGACATCGGACACAAAAGGGATCTACAAACTGGAGACCCAAACTAACATTTGAAAGTTGAAACCAAAAATCCAAGCACTGTCCCGTCCTTTCATTGAATCATTTTATTAAATCTCAAAAAACACGGGAGCGCGAATCGGAAAAGTGTGCAAAATTTGGTTTGGTTGCTGTTAGTAACAAAGCGAAAAATATGGGGAAAAAACCTTTTTAAAAATAACGTTTATATATATATAAATATATATATATATATATATATATATATATATATATATACATATATATGTATGTATATATATATATATACATATATATGTATACATATTTTATATGCATTGCTGCTTATCAATGAATGTAAATACATATTTAGTTCAGTTTATTGCTATAGAACACGCTTTAATTTTTAGTAATGATAATTTATCTAAATATGTGTAATGAGTTATTTTAATATTTTAAATTTTATACTGCTCAGTTTAGAAAGTTTTCGGCCCGTAAGTCGCAGACACATTTTTGATGATCCAAGATAACACGATAACACCAAACAAGGCACTGAACTATCAATGTTAAATACTCTAATTTCCCGTTTTCTTTAATGATATTTAATAGAAGCCAGACACAGTGTATAGATGATAATATGCAGTGACAGTCAAAGGTGCAGTAATTTCAGCTCGAAAGATAAAGCATGTATCAACCAAAGTTTTTTTGTTCTATAATAAACAACCAAGGCCACCGTGAAATAAACAACCAAGTCCACCGTGAAATAAACAATCACGTCCACCGTGAAATAAACAATCAAGTCCACCGTGAAACAAACAATCAAGTCCACCGTGAAATAAACAATCACGTCCACCGTGAAATAAACAATCAAGGCCACCGTGAAATAAACAATCAAGTCCACCGTGAAATAAACAACCAAGTCCACCGTGAAACAAACAATCAAGTCCACCGTGAAATAAACAATCAAGTCCACCGTGAAATAAACAACCAAGTCCACCGTGAAACAAACAATCAAGTCCACCGTGAAATAAACAATCAAGTCCACCGTGAAACAAACAATCAAGTCCACCGTGAAATAAACAATCACGTCCACCGTGAAATAAACAATCAAGGCCACCGTGAAATAAACAATCAAGTCCACCGTAAAATAAACAACCAAGTCCACCGTGAAACAAACAATCAAGTCCACCGTGAAATAAACAATCAAGTCCACCGTGAAATAAACAACCAAGTCTACCGTGAAATAAACAACCAAGTCTACCGTGAAATAAACAACCAAGTATACCGTGAAATAAACAACCAAGTCTACCGTGAAATAAACAACCAAGTCCACCGTGAAACAAACAATCAAGTCCACCGTGAAATAAACAATCAAGTCCACCGTGAAATAAACAACCAAGTCTACCGTGAAATAAACAACCAAGTCTACCGTGAAATAAACAATCAAGGCCACCGTGAAATAAACAACCAAGTCCACCGTGAAATAAACAATCACGTCCACCGTGAAATAAACAATCAAGTCCACCGTGAAATAAACAATCAAGTCCACCGTGAAACAAACAATCAAGTCCACCGTGAAACAAACAATCAAGTCCACCGTGAAACAAACAATCAAGTCCACCGTGAAATAAACAATCACGCCCACCGTGAAATAAACAATCAAGTCCACCGTGAAATAAACAATCACGTCCACCGTGAAATAAACAATCAAGTCCACCGTGAAACAAACAATCAAGTCCACCGTGAAATAAACAATCAAGTCCACCGTGAAACAAACAATCAAGTCAACCGTGAAATAAACAATCAAGTCCACCGTGAAACAAACAATCAAGTCCACCGTGAAACAAACAATCAAGTCCACCGTGAAACAAACAATCAAGTCCACCGTGAAACAAACAATCAAGTCCACCGTGAAACAAACAATCAAGTCCACCGTGAAACAAACAATCAAGTCCACCGTGAAACAAACAATCAAGTCCACCGTGAAACAAACAATCAAGTCCACCGTGAAACAAACAATCAAGTCCACCGTGAAATAAACAATCAAGTTCACCGTGAAACAAACAATCAAGTCCACCGTGAAACAAACAATCAAGTCCACCGTGAAACAAACAATCAAGTCCACCGTGAAACAAACAATCAAGGCCACCGTTAATTAAACAATCAAGTCCACCGTGAAATAAACAATCAAGGCCACCATGAAATAAACAATCAAGGCCACCGTGAAATAAACAACCAAGGCCACCGTGAAATAAACAACCAAGTCCACCGTGAAATAAACAATCAAGTCCACCGTGAAATAAACAACCAAGTCCACCGTGAAACAAACAATCAAGTCCACCGTGAAATAAACAATCACGTCCACCGTGAAATAAACAATCAAGTCCACCGTGAAATAAACAATCACGTCCACCGTGAAATAAACAATCAAGTCCACCGTGAAATAAACAATCACGTCCACCGTGAAATAAACAATCAAGTCCACCGTGAAACAAACAATCAAGTCCACCGTGAAATAAACAATCACGTCCACCGTGAAATAAACAATCAAGGCCACCGTGAAATAAACAACCAAGTCCACCGTGAAATAAAAAACCAAGTCCACCGTGAAACAAACAATCAAGTCCACCGTGAAATAAACAACCAAGTCCACCGTGAAACAAACAATCAAGTCCACCGTGAAATAAACAATCAAGTCCACCGTGAAACAAACAATCAAGTCCACCGTGAAATAAACAATCACGTCCACCGTGAAATAAACAATCAAGTCCACCGTGAAACAAACAATCAAGTCCACCGTGAAATAAACAATCAAGTCCACCGTGAAATAAACAACCAAGTCTACCGTGAAATAAACAATCAAGTCCACCGTGAAACAAACAATCAAGTCCACCGTGAAATAAACAATCAAGTCCACCGTGAAATAAACAACCAAGTCTACCGTGAAATAAACAACCAAGTCTACCGTGAAATAAACAACCAAGTCTACCGTGAAATAAACAATCAAGGCCACCGTGAAATAAACAACCAAGTCCACCGTGAAATAAACAATCACGTCCACCGTGAAATAAACAATCACGTCCACCGTGAAACAAACAATCAAGTCCACCGTGAAATAAACAATCAAGTCCACCGTGAAACAAACAATCAAGTCCACCGTGAAACAAACAATCAAGTCCACCGTGAAACAAACAATCAAGTCCACCGTGAAACAAACAATCACGTCCACCGTGAAATAAACAATCACGTCCACCGTGAAATAAACAATCACGTCCACCGTGAAATAAACAATCACGTCCACCGTGAAATAAACAATCAAGTCCACCGTGAAACAAACAATCAAGTCAACCGTGAAATAAACAATCAAGTCCACCGTGAAACAAACAATCAAGTCCACCGTGAAACAAACAATCAAGTCCACCGTGAAACAAACAATCAAGTCCACCGTGAAACAAACAATCAAGTCCACCGTGAAACAAACAATCAAGTCCACCGTGAAACAAACAATCAAGTCCACCGTGAAACAAACAATCAAGTCCACCGTGAAATAAACAATCAAGTCCACCGTGAAACTAACAATCAAGTCCACCGTGAAATAAACAATCAAGTTCACCGTGAAACAAACAATCAAGTCCACCGTGAAACAAACAATCAAGTCCACCGTGAAACAAACAATCAAGTCCACCGTGAAATAAACAATCAAGTCCACCGTGAAATAAACAATCAAGTCCACCGTGAAATAAACAATCAAGTCCACCGTGAAACAAACAATCAAGTCCACCGTGAAACAAACAATCAAGTCCACCGTGAATTAAACAATCAAGTCCACCGTGAAACAAACAATCAAGTCCACCGTGAAACAAACAATCAAGTCCACCGTGAAACAAACAATCAAGTCCACCGTGAAATAAACAATCAAGTCCACCGTGAAATAAACAATCAAGTCCACCGTGAAATAAACAATCAAGTCCACCGTGAAACAAACAATCAAGTCCACCGTGAAATAAACAATCAAGTCCACCGTGAAATAAACAATCAAGTCCACCGTGAAACAAACAATCAAGTCCACCGTGAAATAAACAATCAAGTCCACCGTGTCCACCGTGAAACAAACAATCAAGTCCACCGTGAAATAAACAATCAAGTCCACCGTATCAAGTCCACCGTGAAATAAACAATCAAGTCCACCGTAATCGTCACCGTGAAATAAACAATCAAGTCCACCGTGAAATAAACAATCAAGTCCACCGTGAAACAAACAATCAAGTCCACCGTGAAACAAACAATCAAGTCCACCGTGAAACAAACAATCAAGTCCACCGTGAAACAAACAATCAAGTCCACCGTGAAACAAACAATCAAGTCCACCGTGAAATAAACAATCAAGTCCACCGTGAAACAAACAATCAAGTCCACCGTGAAACAAACAATCAAGTCCACCGTGAAATAAACAATCAAGTCCACCGTGAAACAAACAATCAAGTCCACCGTGAAATAAACAATCAAGTCCACCGTGAAATAAACAATCAAGTCCACCGTGAAACAAACAATCAAGTCCACCGTGAAATAAACAATCAAGTCCACCGTGAAACAAACAATCAAGTCCACCGTGAAACAAACAATCAAGTCCACCGTGAAACAAACAATCAAGTCCACCGTGAAACAAACAATCAAGTCCACCGTGAAATAAACAATCAAGTCCACCGTGAAACAAACAATCAAGTCCACCGTGAAACAAACAATCAAGTCCACCGTGAAATAAACAATCAAGTCCACCGTGAAATAAACAATCAAGTCCACCGTGAAATAAACAATCAAGTCCACCGTGAAATAAACAATCAAGTCCACCGTGAAACAAACAATCAAGTCCACCGTGAAATAAACAATCAAGTCCACCGTGAAACAAACAATCAAGTCCACCGTGAAACAAACAATCAAGTCCACCGTGAAATAAACAATCAAGTCCACCGTGAAATAAACAATCACGTCCACCGTGAAATAAACAATCAAGTCCACCGTGAAATAAACAATCAAGTCCACCGTGAAACAAACAATCAAGTCCACCGTGAAACAAACAATCAAGTCCACCGTGAAACAAACAATCAAGTCCACCGTGAAACAAACAATCAAGTCCACCGTGAAACAAACAATCAAGTCCACCGTGAAACAAACAATCAAGTCCACCGTGAAATAAACAATCAAGTCCACCGTGAAATAAACAATCACGTCCACCGTGAAATAAACAATCAAGTCCACCGTGAAATAAACAATCAAGTCCACCGTGAAATAAACAATCAAGTCCACCGTGAAATAAACAATCACGTCCACCGTGAAATAAACAATCAAGTCCACCGTGAAATAAACAATCAAGTCCACCGTGAAATAAACAATCAAGTCCACCGTGAAATAAACAATCACGTCCACCGTGAAATAAACAATCAAGTCCACCGTGAAATAAACAATCAAGTCCACCGTGAAATAAACAATCAAGTCCACCGTGAAATAAACAATCACGTCCACCGTGAAATAAACAATCAAGTCCACCGTGAAATAAACAATCAAGTCCACCGTGAAATAAACAATCAAGTCCACCGTGAAATAAACAATCAAGTCCACCGTGAAATAAACAATCAAGTCCACCGTGAAATAAACAATCAAGTCCACCGTGAAACAAACAATCAAGTCCACCGTGAAACAAACAATCAAGTCCACCGTGAAACAAACAATCAAGTCCACCGTGAAATAAACAATCAAGTCCACCGTGAAATAAACAATCACGTCCACCGTGAAATAAACAATCACGTCCACCGTGAAATAAACAATCAAGTCCACCGTGAAATAAACAATCAAGTCCACCGTGAAATAAACAATCAAGTCCACCGTGAAATAAACAATCAAGTCCACCGTGAAATGGTCGATTGATACTTACTCCTATCTCCCCTCCCCCCCACCCCTCAGCAAATGTCTGTCAATCTCTAGAATTTCTTAAAAATGCACGCGTTTAAATTTTTTCTTCTAATTATTGTTTATATCAAATGCAACATCTCTTCCCTATACTGAAGTACTTAATTTCCCCAACTATTGTTTGATTCAGTAAAAAAATATGTCGTAGTTTTTTTCTTTAATGGTCTCTTTTTTATTTTCGTCTTATCCCTTTGAAGGGAGGGGCAGGGGAGATAACTCCTTGTTGCTGTCATCAAAGTTCATTGCCCCTTTTCTGTGATTTAATTTTATACGTGTCCTACTCTGACCCGTTCAGTGTCTAGTCTAGATATGGCTCAAGGGGGGGGGGGGGAGGGTGGTGGCTGTGTATGTCAGTGCTGCTAACAAACAACAGGGGGGTGGGGCAGTGGGACAATGTTGTTGTCAAGTCACCTGGGCTCACATATTTGTGTGTGTGTGTGGGTGGGTGGCCTTAAGGTCATACTCGATTCACCGGCAGTCCAGCAAGTGTTTTCTTCACCTACCATATATATATATATATATATATATATATATATATATATATATATGTGTGTGTGTGTGTGTGTGTGTGTGTGTGTGTATACAGTTAGACTCCGCTGCCCTTACAATTCGCCCTCTTCCCCCACCCCACTTTTTTTTTTTTAAACTTCAATTTATGAGTTTATGACCTTATAAAAAGATTCAGCGACATGCCGTACATAAATTGAACTTCAGTGGTACATCGAGTTATACATGTGCATTTCTTCCACCTGTCCCCAGCGTATATTAACCAAACATGAATGTGCAAAATATTGTTCTCTTGTTCTTCACTCTGTGTGTTTATGTTAACTGCGACCAACAAAACGTGTCCAGTTTTGGCAGCAGCCAACAACCGAACATCAGCTCGGATATTTCTGGAGTCAACTCTTCCAACGGAGGTTTGATGTCAGTAAAACTTGTATATTGATTTAACTCTAACTTAATTATGTGTTATACTTTTATTATAATCTAAGAGCATGGGTGCAAATAGGATTTTATCAAAGTTCCAAAATAAAAGCGAAATCAAATTCTTTTTTTTTTCTTTCGCGTGCCGGCATCTTTTCCCTTTATAAGCTATTAATTAAATTTCACTTTCTGTCCTCACATCTTGTGACTCACTTTTGGGAATTAGGATGTCGAAATAAATACGAAACAAAGTATTTGCGCAAAAGTGTGCAAAACGGTAAACTTTAATTAGTCTCATATTATATTGTATATGGTCTCATATAGACGGGACAAATTAATTACATTATATTAAAGTGTGCAAAAACAATAACAACATTAATTATTTCAAAAGTAAAATTATCAAATACAAAAAAAAATATTTCATTTGTGTGGTTTTGTACTGAAATCTTTTAACTCACTTTTGGACCAGTTCTAATTTAGTGAGAAGGCTGAAAGTTGTAGAATTACAAACATAACTAATTTTTAGCAATTCTTATAATGGTGAAAATTCGCCTTGATATTATCATATACAACCATATCTATGTGTACAACCAAACGTAGAATAGCATCAGTGCACACATGTGCACAAAGGTGAAATTTTTTGTAGTCTTTTTTAGACTTGCCAAAGTGAAGCTGAAGTGTGTGTAACAGTAACAAGTTTCTTTCACAACTAAAAAGAACAAAATACAATATATATATATATATATATATATATATATATATATATATATATATATATATATATATATATATACCTGTTTAAAAAATTAGCTGTTATGAAAAAACGCACCGGAAAAGTAAGAACGAAAAAATTCCTTATATTGTACAAATATTGATATAAATTATCATAACTAAATTTAAAAGCTGTTTGATTAGAATGTACTAAGCTAAATATGTCTTTACATAAGTTGATAAGTAGAAATTAAAAAAAAAAAAATCGATAAATCTAGATGGGAACCCACTCTTATATTGACTGTTTCAGTCATGCTCGACATTTCAGTCATGCTAGACTAAGACATTTCAGGCAATAATTTCCTTAGCATTAGGTGCCCTAGTTTGCCCATCCATTAGAGCGGCCCTGCTAACAACACACAATCCCTGGTAACACTGCTAGCAACATACAATCCCTGGTAACACTGCTAACAACATACAATCCCTGGTAACACTGCTAACAACATACAATCCCTGGTAACAATGCTAACAACATACAATCCCTGGTAACACTGCTAACAACATACAATCCCTGGTAACACTGCTAACAACATACAATCCCTGGTAACAATGCTAACAACATACAATCCCTGGTAACAATGCTAACAACATACAATCCCTGGTAACAATGCTAACAACATACAATCCCTGGTAACACTGCTAACAACATACAATCCCTGGTAACACTGCTAACAACATACAATCCCTGGTAACACTGCTAACAACATACAATCCCTGGTAACACTGCTAACAACATACAATCCCTGGTAACACTGCTAACAACATACAATCCCTGGTAACACTGCTAACAACATACAATCCCTGGTAACACTGCTAACAACATACAATCCCTGGTAACACTGCTAACAACATACAATCCCTGGTAACACTGCTAACAACATACAATCCCTGGTAACACTGCTAACAACATACAATCCCTGGTAACACTGCTAACAACATACAATCCCTGGTAACACTGCGACCTCTTTTCATGTAGCATGTTACTTGCATGAGTGACTCAAAAAAAAAGAAAAACATATTGGAGTGTTGCCCATTTCAAAGTTTGTGGTACAGGATATGTTATTTTTTTTTTAATTTACAGTGGCGGTTATCAAGTTGTTTGACGCGGAGAACAAAGGTTTTTTTTTTTTGGTGCGTGAATTCTAAACAACTTTAATCCTAAGTGGGCCCCTTACAGAACAAACGTTCCGTGGGCTTAAAAGTTTGCCAACCGCTGATTAAACGTTTTCACTTTTATATTCAGCATGCCACTTCCACTACATCTACTGTGTACTCTGAATTGAACTTTATGAAATTTGTAAAAAAAAAAAAAAAAATTTGGACTCATTGGATGTAAGGCACAAATATTACATCAACCATCGCTAATTTTTTTTTTACATGACTGGGAACAAAGTCAATTTGATCGCACAGTTTGACGAATAAATCATTATTAGGGATCAGCCATTTTACTAGCCAGTATATTGGATTGGCTTACTCTTGAATGACAAAAACAAAGTGTAACTTTTAATTTCAATAAAAGCTTTTATAGTAAACAAATATTTGATTTGATCATACACATATTTATATACATTATCATTGGTAAAATTAAACGTGTCGGTACCAATCTAGATATGTAGATTACATATTTATTTAATTTGCTACTTGTCATGTAATGTACAGGCATATTTAGTTAACTTTAATGTGATCTATCTATCCGCCAGACGGCCTGTCATATCAGTCAGTCTATCTATCTATTTATCTATCTATCTATCTATCTATCTATCTATCTATCTATCTATCTATCTATCTATCTATCTATCTATCTATCTATCTATCTATCTATCTATCTAACTATCTATCTATCTATCTATCGATCTATCTATCTATCTATCTATCTATCTATCTATCTATCTATCTATCTATCTATCTATCTATCTATCTAATCTATCTATCTATCTATCTATCTATCTATCTATCTATTATCTATCTATCTGTCTATCTATCTATCTATCTATCTATCTATCTATCTAACTAACTATCTATCTATCTATCTATCTATCTGTTCATGTAAACGTGATCCACTGAGTTTCTATTGATTATCTCGACCTACGTCCTGTGTCCCACCCCCCAGTGACCCAAACAGTTTGTTCAGCAAGTTCGACCCGATCCTGTTTGCATCGACAGTGATAAAGGAAAGTGTTCAAATCTTTTCGCCGTCCCAGTACAACACATCGGCCACATGCAGCGCACAAAGGGCTCGTATACTGGCCGGTTTACAGCTGCGAGAAACATGGGCCATGCTTTGTACGTATTTGTGTGAAACCTTTGTTAAGTTGGGTTTTTTTTTATAGCTGAAAAAAAAAAACCTAAACATTGCAGACTCGTTTCGATGATTCGGGCTGCGATGTGTGTGTGTGTGTGTGTTTTTGTTTGTGTGTGTTTGTGTGTGTGTTTGTGTGTGCGTTTGTGTGTGTCTTTGTGTGTTTTTGTGTGTGTTTGTGTGAGTGTTTATGTGTGTTTGTGTGTGTGTTTGTGTGCGTATTTGTTTGCGTGTGTGTTTGTGTGTGTTTGTGTGTGTGTGTTTGTGTGTGTGTTTGTGTGTATGTTTGTGTGTGTGTGTTTGTATGTGTGTTTGTGTGTGTGTTTGTGTGTGTGTTTGTGTGTGTGTTTGCGTGTTTGGTAGTTGCTGCGTGACTCTACGTCAGAAAGGTTGTAAATGTTTGAATGTGAAATATCTGCAGTTATCTATTATTTTTCATGACCGATGCAGGGCCAAACAAAAAGTGAGGGTCGGTTTCAGGATAGGCAACATAAATTCATTCACATGCCCGAAATTGTAGCGACCTTACAGCATGACAAAGAATGGAACGGAGAGACCCTTCCATTTTAGTTATCCAGAAGTACTCGCTTCCCTCCCTCCCGACACCCCAACGATAAAATTAGATCAACAAATTATCAAATAATAATCTTGTACTAAGGGGCATAACACCCAATGTCGTTTTTTTCTTGTAATTGATCATGTAGAAAGTAGTGTCCCTTGTTTTAGTTTTAGAATAAACATGTCGCTGAATTTGTTTATCCTAACCCTAACATAGTTATCAACAGGTGATTAGATGTATGGGTTATAATAAAACAGATTGATATCTGACTTAAACTAGGATCTAAACACCATCACCCTTCTTCTCCACCCCCCTCCCCAAACCCACCCCCCCCCGCTCTTAGCTTTAGATAAGAGTTTTTGTGACTAGTTTAATTTTTTTTTTTTTCATGTTGTGGCCCGGCACAGCATTACTAAAAGAACTATGATTTCAGGCAATATTATCATATCAAATGTAATGACAGAAATTACACAGTAATATATGATAATATTCTGAAGGATAATAACTTTGTCTAATTTTGTTGTTTTTTCTCTTGTTGTTTTTTCTTTCAATCAGATTCTTGTATATATATTTTATTACATAAATGTTAACAATTTAGAATTTTATTTTTTTTTTGTTGTTGCCCAGATTTCGATGCCATGGGCAAGCCCAGCAGCGGTGTAGTCATGGGCAACACTGTTATGATGGGCAGCTACGACCTTTGTGTGTCTATAGGTGTTGACGGTGACCCCGGGACGAAGGGCTCGTTCCTTCGACTGACATTCAAGGCTGAAGTTCCACTTTACCTGCCCTGGCAGACACAGGTACCTGTCTTAGGCCGAGGGTTCTCATGCTATAAAGAATACTTTTTTTTATACTCATACGTTTACGCTTTGAGACCGACATTAAATGCTCGTTCTGTTTTCAAACTGGATCAGTTCCTCGTTTGAAAGAGATTCTCTGTCAGAATCTTGAAGGTCAATAAAATCGCATTCTTCCATAATCCTCAAAACCATGATTGCTTGCTGAGTTCAGAAAGCTTTGTTGAATTACAGCAAGGCAATTAACGCCAGGTTTATTAGTTTACAATTAACGCCAGGTTTATAATTAACTCTAGGTTTATTAGTTTACAATTAACGCCATGTTTACAATTAACGCAGGGTTTATTAGTTTACAATTAACGCCAGGTTTACAATTAACGCAGGGTTTATAAGTTTACAATTAATGCCATGTTTACAATTAACGCAGGGTTTATTAGTTTACAATTAACGCCATGTTTACAATTAACGCAGGGTTTATTAGTTTCCAATTAACGCCAGGTTTACAATTAACGCAGGGTTTATTAGTTTACAATTAACGCCAGGTTTACAATTAACGCAGGGTTTATTAGTTTACAATTATTGTTCAGATTACTCGTTTAATCTGTAACGCGTTTTTTTTTCAGGGTAGTCAAGAAACTGGTTTACCTTTGATTTACTGGTTCATTTGTCTCCCTTCTGGTTGTAGTCAAGATGATGCCATGAACATAGGAACTGATTTTGCAAGTAAATATATACATGTATATGTCAAGAGATGAATGTAAATCTATAAACAATGCGAAATACAAGAAATCAATGGATGGACGGATAAATGTATTAGGTAGATTAGTAAGACAGATAAATGAATGGTGGATCGATGGATTAGTGACTGGGCATGTCGATGATGGATGGATATAGATCCATTTAGATGTATATAGGTACGAAAAAATGGATAAATGATTGGTGTATGTGTGGATGAATGGATCGATGGATGGGTATATTGTTTACACTCAGTCCTCATATTTCATCTGCAGATAAAAGTGGCCTCCAACTGGTGGACACTGTAATGTTGAGGACTAAAGACCCCACAGGAGACAAAGCTTTCATCACTGCAGTGTGAGTTTGAAAACTTAAAGCCCCGACTGATATATTCCACCACTAAACAGCAGATTATTACTCAAATTATAAAAGACCATTACAAAACAGTGGAGTTTTGCCTAAATTATAATAGACCACCACATAACAGTACAGTATTTCCCAAACTATAATAGACCACCACATAACAGTAGAATATTTCCGAAACTATAATAGACCACCACATAACAGTAGAATATTGTCCAAACTATAATAGACCACCACTTAACAATACAGTATTGTCCAAACTATAATAGACCACCAAGTAATAGTAGAATATTGCCCAAACTATAATAGACCACCACATAACAGTAGAATATTTCCCAAACTATAATAGACCACCACATAACAGTACAGTATTGTCCAAACTATAATAGACCACCAAATAACAGAACAGTATTGTCCAAACTATAATAGACCACCAAATAACAGTACAGTATTGTCCAAACTATAATAGACCACCAAATAATAGTAGAATATTGCCTAAACTATAATAGACCACCACATAACAGTAGAATATTTCCCAAACTATAATAGACCACCAAATAACAGTACAGTATTGCCCAAACTATAATTGACCACCAAATAACAGTACAGTATTGCCCAAACTAAAATAGACCACCAAATAACAGTACAGTATTGTCCAAACTATAATAGACCACCACTTAACAGTACAGTATTGCCCAAACTAAAATAGACCACCAAATAACAGTACAGTATTGCCCAAACTATAATAGACCACCACTTAACAGTACAGTATTGTCCAAACTATAATAGACCACCACTTAACAGTACAGTATTGTCCAAACTATAATAGACCACCACTTAACAGTACAGTATTGTCCAAACTATAATAGACCACCAAATAATAGTAGAATATTGGCCAAACTATAATAGACCACCACATAACAGTAGAATATTTCCCAAACTATAATAGACCACCACATAACAGTACAGTATTGTCCAAACTATAATAGACCACCAAATAACAAAACAGTATTGTCCAAACTATAATAGACCACCAAATAACAGTACAGTATTGTCCAAACTATAATAGACCACCAAATAATAGTAGAATATTGCCTAAACTATAATAGACCACCACATAACAGTAGAATATTTCCCAAACTATAATAGACCACCAAATAACAGTAGAGTATTGCCCAAACTAAAATAGACCACCAAATAACAGTACAGTATTGTCCAAACTATAATAGACCACCACTTAACAGTACAGTATTGCCCAAACTAAAATAGACCACCAAATAACAGTACAGTATTGCCCAAACTATAATAGACCACCACTTAACAGTACAGTATTGTCCAAACTATAATAGACCACCACTTAACAGTACAGTATTGCCCAAACTAAAATAGACCACCAAATAACAGTAGAATATTGCCCAAACTAAGATGTACCCGCGTTCAACAGTATAGGTTCAGGGCCGGGGAGCGCACGTCCATGTCGTGCCCCCCCCTCCCGAAACCCGCTACAATTAAGGTCATAGGGCATGCTCGTTTGTCCCGGAAAGGGTTAGAGGGAGTCCATGATTAATACGGCTCTGTTTTGAAGTATTTTATTCATGCACATTATTGATATCTCTGACTTACAGCGTCATTCTTAGCGTCCTCGGCGCATTCTGTCTTATCGGAACTGTCATTGATGTCTGTGTCAGAGGTCATCAAAGAGATCAGGTCGATCAGCGAGAAGGGGCAGTCCTAAATGTCAAACAAAACAGCGAGCCTAGTAAAGATGGAATCGTCGTAACAGGCATGCGTGTCATTAACGATCACGAAAGTGACCAGGTTTCTTCACCCACATTTGACACACAACAGTTTCCTGTACGGATCTCAACAATGTCAAACAACGGGTTGAAATACAATGGTAGGTAACTCCGGAGTTTATAAGCGAGCAATAAATTCGGAGTTGAGGATACAAACTTTGTTAGAATTTAGCTAAGTCAAATAATCACTTTAAAAAAAAACAAACAAGGACTTGGGCGAAGGAGTAAATTTCATCGCATTCAAAGTTAGGAGCTTAAAATCAACAATAAATCAATATCTAGTATCTAAGTAACTACATATCCAGTGCTGGATTAAGTCCCCTTAGCACCAATATATATCTGTGGTGCTCCCCGCTTTCATTGATGCCTAAGCACGTGCTAAATTTGCATATGTTAATCCAGTATTGTGCATATCTCTCCTTCATTATTTATCCCTTTATGTGTATATATACAGGGGCGCCGAGAGCCAACAAGGGCCCAGGGCAGGACATCATTGCGGGCCCTTTAAGAAAAAATAAGTCGTGAAAAAATTGACATGGTCGGGGCGGCCGGGCCCCCTTACAGATGCGGGCCTCCTGGTAATGACCCCCTACCCCCCTCTCGGCGTGCCTCTCTCTCTCTATATATATATATAAATATACTTCTCTCTCCTATCTCTCTCTCTCTTTCTCTTTCCCGCATCTCTACATACATAAGTTAATAAAATATTAGGATTTAAACCATAATTATAAGATTGTATTTAGTTTCATTTTCTGTTCGTTTGTTTCATTTGTACAGTTAACGACACAAACTCTGATTCTAACGGCTCAACAAACTCTAGGAAAGATGAGGACCAGTCAAATCAAATTACAAAAACACCAAAGAAGAAATCTAAATTATTAGGTCAGTGACGAACCCTTTTTTTTTATCTTTTACTGAACGAGAAAATATTGTTCCTAACATTTTTAAAAATGATCCTGGTAGGAAAAAAGTCTGTGTGTGTGTGTGGGGTGGAAGGGGGGCATTTTTTAAAACCAGGTCTGTGTAAGGAAGATATTTTTTTTTCTCTTAGGTCCCCTGTAAACTGCTAAAATGTTTATTTCTTGTACTGCCATTTGAGAGTGCAATGGCGAAGGAAAAGTGCCAGACAATGATTGTAGATTGTAGTGTTCCAGACTTAATTCTCAGAGGAGAAAGACGTTGTGAGATCATTAACAACAAGGACAAAGAAGAAGGGGGGGGGGCAGCCCCGTAGCGTGAAAATTCTACAGCAGGGGCCAGACATTCTACAACAGGGACCAGGCCAATAGCAAGGGGGGGGGAAGGAAATAAATGTTACGAAGTAGAGCAAACAAGCAGAGGGGGCCAGACAAAACGCAGGGCGGCGGCCCCTAGCCCCCTCCCCCCGCACGCTACGGGCCTGGGGGGTCGTGGTGTTATCGACCTTTTAACAGAACTCAACCTTAAAAGTTTATTTTAAAAAATGATTTATGGTTTACGTTTTCGAACTTGTTCAGATTTTGGGTGGAAGGGGGCCGGGGGGGGGATGCTCATATAAAAAATGTTTCAGGCTCATTCAGCTTTAAAAAGATATGTCTGCTTAAATGATTTTATTACATTCCAGATTTTTTGCTGAAATTTTTCTTGGCCTTCTCCGTGCCGGCCAACTTGGCGGACATCTTGAAAGCCAAACATGCACCAGGTGATATCAAATGTCTTCACGGGATCAGAGTGTTGACCATCAGCTGGGTATTTCTTGGTCACTGTTATTTCCTAGCTCCTCAATTCGGTAAAACTTTTGTTTTGTCCTTCTTGACCTAAATCCCCCCTCCCCTTTTTTTCATTGACCAGGCAGGCTATACTAATTACATTCACTCACAGAAAGAAAAACAGATCAAACATTTAGGCAGCATGATTGCTTATTTTTTTTATAATAAGAGGGGTATGTTTTTGACCAGGGTTGAAAACTGACCGGTAGTGTGTGTGTGTGTGTAGTCCCTGTAAGGATGAGATGAAATCTCTTAGATCCTATAAACCACTAATGGGTAGCTTTTTTAAGGTGCCCTTCTTTCATCCCCACCATAGCCGATAGTGCAATGGCCATGGGAGGCACCACGGGAGATATATCGAGAACTTGATCCTGAAAGTCCTCACCGGATATCGAACTGGTACCTTCAGGTCGACAGTCGAGCGCTTTACCGCACGACCATCCGTCCCCTATGTAGTCCGCCTGTAGTGGCATAGTTGACTAGAGAGATACATGGGCAGCCGGGGGGGTGTGTGGGGGTGGGGAGTGAATTGACGACAATTTAAGGTGTGGCAATGACCAGAGACATCAGTGTGTGTGTGTGTGTGGACAGACGTATGGAAGGACGAGTCAAGGCTCGTCGACTTAAGTGAGTCGTAAACTTGGGTTGTAGTTGTTCAGCTTTGCGTTCACTGGACTTGTGTGTTTTGTTGGTACATGTTGTTTGTTATACATTATTACTTAGTGACTATAATGTTGCATTAAACATCTTTATTGAGGCACGTATTTGATGATATTTTCACCATTAAAACTCATCATCTCACGTTTTATTTGTTAATAAATTTGAAGAGCTCTGCATGTTTTGAAATCCCCTTACTAAGATCATGTACACAACAAAAATGTTGAATTAATTTTGATCCGGAACAAATACCTATTTAATTAAGATACCGTTAAAAGTTTATTTTGTTTACTTACTAAACTTACTTATTCAGAC
>JAGDYQ010000001.1:34860146-34929953 GCA_021962125.1 Bulinus truncatus | reverse complement strand
ATGATGTGAGATGATGAGTTTTAATGGTGAAAATATCATCACATACGTGCCTCAATAAAGACGTTTAATGCAACATTATAGTCACTAAGTATTAATGTATACAATACAACATGTACCAACAAAACACACAAGTCCAGTGAACGCAAAGCTGAATAACTACAACCCAAGTTTACGACTCACTTAAGTCGACGAGCCGTGACTCGTCCTTCCATACGTCTGTCCACACACACACTGCTGTCTCTGGTCATTGCCACACCTTAAATTGTCGTCAATTCACTCCCCACCCCCACACATCCCCCTGGCTGCCCATGTATCTGTCTAGTCAACTATGCCACTACAGGTGGACTACACAGGGGACGGATGGCCCCGTGCGGTAAAGCGCTCGACTGTCGACCTGAAGGTACCAGTTCGATATCCGGGGACATATTTTTCAGGATCAAGTTCTCGATATATTTCCCGTGGTGCCTCCCATGGCCATTGCACTATCGGCTATGGTGGGGATGAAAGAAGGGCACCTTAAAAAAGCTACCCATTAGTGGTTTATAGGATCTAAGAGATTTCATCTCATCCTTACAGGGACTACACACACACACACACACACACACACACACACACACACACACACTACCGGTCAGTTTTCAACCCTGGTCAAAAACATGCCCCTCTTATTCTAAAAAAAAAAGCAATCATGGTGCCTAAATGTTTGAACTGTTTTTCTGTCTGTGAGTGAATGTAGTTAGTATAGCCTGCCTGGTCAATGAAAAAGGGGGAGGGGGGGTTTAGGTGAAGAAGGACAAAACATAAGTTTTACCGAATTGAGGAGCTTGGAAATAACAGTGACCAAGAAATACCCAGCTGATGGTCAACACTCTGATGCCGTGAAGACATTTGATATCTCCTGGTGCATGTTTGGCTTTCAAGATGTCCGCCAAGTTGGCCGGCACGGAGAAGGCCAAGAAAAATCTCAGCAAATATTCTGGAATATAATTAAAAAAAAACATAAGCAGACATATTTTTTAAAAAGCTGAATGACCCCCCCCCCGCCCTTCCACCCAAAATCTGAAAAAGTGCGAAAATGTAAACCATAAACCATTTTTTAACTAGACTTTCAAGGTTTAGTTCTGGTCAAAGGTCGATAACACGACCCTCCCGGCCCCTAGCGTGCGGTGGGAGGGGGGCTAGCCCCCCCTTCTGCGTTTTGTCTGGCCCCCTCTGCTTGTTTGCTCTACTTAGTAACATTTATTTCCTGCCCCGCCCCCTGCTATTGGCCCGACCCCCTGCTGTAGAATGCCTGGCCCCTGCTATAGAATGCTTGGCCCCTGCTGTAGAATTTTCACGCTACGGGGCTGCCCCCCCCCATTTTATCTTTGTCCTTGTTGCTAATGATCTCACAAAGTCTTTCTTCTCTGAGAAGTCTGAAACACTACAATCTGCAATCATTGTCTGGCACTTTTCCATCGCCATTGCACACTCAAATGTCAGTACAAGAAATAAACATTTCAGCAGTTTAAAGGGATCTAAGAGGAAAAAAATATATATCATCTTTACAGGGACTTGGTCAAAAAAATTCCCCTCCCCCCCCCCTCCATTTTTTCTACCAATGATCATTTTATAAATGTTTTAGAAAAAATATTTTCTCGTTCAGTAAAAGATAAAAAAAAAGGGTTCGTCACTGACCTAATAATTTAGATTTCTTCTTTGGTATTTTTGTAATTTGATTTGAATGGTCCTCATCTTTTCTAGAGTTTGTTGAGCCGTTAGAATCAGCGTTTGTGTCGTTAACTGTACAAATGAAACAAACGAACAGGAAATGAAACTAAATACAATCTTATAATTATGGTTTAAATCCTAATATTTTATTAACTTATTTATGTAGAGAGGCGGGAAAGAGAGAGAGAGAGAGAGAGAGAGAGAGAGAGAGAGAGAGGAGAGAAAGAGGTATATATATATATATATATATATATATATATATATATATATATACAGGCACGCCGAGAGGGGGGAAGGGGGTCATTGCCAGGGGGCCCGCATCTCTAAGGGGGCCCGGCCGCCCCGACCATGTACATTTTTTCAAGACGTATTGTTTATTGAGGAGCCCGCAATGATGTCCTGCCCTGGGGCCCTTGTTGGCTCTCGGCGCCCCTGTATATATAGGGATAAATAATGAAGGAGAGATATGCGCAGTGCTGGATTAACATATGCAAATTTAGCACGTGCTTGGGGCATCAATGAAAGCGGGGAGCACCACCGATATATATTGGTGCTAAGGGGACTTAATCCAGCACTGGATATGTAGTTACTTAGATACTAGATATTGATTTATTGTTGATTTTAAGCTCCAAACTTTGAATGCGATGAAATTTACTTCATCGCCCAAGTCCTTGTTTTTTTTAAAGTGATTATTTGACTTGGCTGAATTCTAACAAAGTTTGTATCCACAACTCCGAATTTATTGCTCGCTTATAAACTCCGGAGTTACATACCATTGTATTTCAACCCGTTGTTTGACATTGTTGAGATCCGTACTGGAAACTGTTGTGTGTCAAATATGGGTGAAGAAACCTGGCCACTTTCGTGGTCGTCAATGACACGCATGCCGGTTACGACGATTCCATCTTTACTGGGCTCGCTGTTTTGTTTGACATTTAGGACTGCCCCTTCTCGATGATCGACCTGATCTCTTTGATGACCTCTGACACAGACATCAATGACAGTTCCGATAAGACAGAATGTGCCGAGGACGCTAAGAATGACGCTGTAAGTCAGAGATATCAATAATGTGCATGAATAAAATACTTCAAAACAGAGCCGTATTAATCATGGACTCCCTCTAACCCTTTCCGGGACAAACAAGCATGCCCGACGACCTTAATTGTAGCGGGTTTTGGGAGGGGGGGCACGACATGGACGTGCGCTCCCCGGCCCTGAACCTATACTGTTGAACGCGGGTACATCTTAGTTTGGGAAAAATTCTACTGTTATTTGGTGGTCTATTTTAGTTTGGGCAATAATGTACTGTTAAGTGGTGGTCTATTATAATTTGGGCAATACTCTACTGCTATGTGGTGGTCTATTATAATTTAGGCAAAACTCCACTGTTTGGTAATGGTCTTTTATAGTTTGAGTAATAATCTGCTGTTTAGTGGTGGAATTTATTAGTCGGGGCCTTTAGTTTTCAAACTCACACAGCAGTGATGAAAGCTTTATCTCCTGTGGGGTCTTTAGTCCTCAACATCACAGTATCCACCAGTTGGAGGCCACTTTTATCTGCAGATAAAATATGAGGACTGAGTGTAAACAACATACCTATCCATCGATCCATTCATCCACACATACACCAATCATTCATCTATTTTTTCGTACCTATATACATCTAAATGGATCTATATCCATCCATCATCGACCTGCCCAGTCATCAATCCATCGATCCACCATTCATGTATCTATCTTACTAATCTACCTAATACATTTATCCGTCCATCCATTTATTTCTTGTATTTCGCATTGTTTATAGATTTACATTCATCTCTTGACATATACATGTATATATTTACTTGCAAAATCAGTTCCTATGCTCTTGGCATCATCTTGACTACAACCAGACCGGAGACAAATGAACCAGTAAATCAAAGGTAAACCAGTTTCTTGACTACCCTGGGGAAAAAAACGCGTTAAAGATTAAACGATAAATCTGAACAATAATTGTAAACTAATAAACCTGGCGTTAATTGTAAACTAATAAACCTGACGTTAATTGCTTTGCTGTAATTCAACAGAGCTTTCTGAACTTAGCAAGCAATCTTGGTTTTGACGATTATGGAAGAATGTGATTTTATTGACCTTCAAGATCCTGATAAAGAATCTCTTTCAATCGAGGATTGATCCAGTTTGAAACAGAACGAGCACTTAATGCAGATCTCAAAGCGTAAGCGTATGAGTATAAAAGTATTCGGCCTAAGACAGGTACCTGTGTCTGCCAGGGCAGGTAAAGTGGAACTTCAGCCTTGAATGTCAGTCGAAGGAACGATCCCTTCATCCCGGGGTCACCATCAACATCTATAGACACACAAAGGTCGAAGCTGCCCATCATAACAGTGTTGCCCATGACTACACCGCTACTGGGCTTACCCATGGCATCGAAATCTGGGCAACAAAAAACAAAATCTATTGTTCAAATTCATGTAATTAATATATACAAAAATATAATTGGAAAAAAAAAAAAAACATTAGACAAAGTTTGAATCCATCGAAACATGTCTAGCAATAATATCATTTATATATCATTGTGTAATTTCCGTAATTCTAATGATATATTTAACATGATCATGTAGTCTGAAATCCCAGCTCTTTTATAAGCAGATAAAAACAAGTCACTAAACTTTTTATTTGAAACTAAAGTCTGGGGGGAGGGGGTGGATAAGGATAAACAAATACAGCGACATTTTTATTCTAGAACTAAAACAAGGGAGACCACTTTCTACATGATCGATTCAAAGAAAAAACGAAATTGGTTGTAATGCCCCTTAGTACAAGATTATTTTTTGATAATTTGACACTTGATCAAGTTTTATCTTTGGGGTGTCCGGGGGGGGGGGGGTTAAGGGAAAACTAAAATGGATGGGTCTCTCCGTTCCATTCTTTGTCATGCTGTAAGGTCGATACAATTTTTGGCACGAGAATGGATTTATGTTGCCTATTCTAAAACCGACCCTCACTTTTGTTTGGCCCTGCATCGGTCATGAAAACTAATAGATAACTGCAGATATTTCAGATTCAAACCTTTACAACCACTCTGAAGTAGAGTCACGCAGCAACTACGAAACACGCAAACACACACACAAACACACACACAAACACACACACAAACACACATACAAACACACACACAAACATACACACAAAGACACACACATTAGTAAGTAATGCTTAGAAACAATTTTTTTACATCCTTAGTATATAGTTAAATGTCTATTTGAAAAGTTCTAATTGCAAAATTAGTTAAATTAAAATTAATATATATTGTTTTCATCTAGATATTTTACTTAAAATATTTGTTTAGAAGTATATGTCTTATTCGTATGATCGTATCTCGTTACATTTTTTTTTATAAGTAATTTTGTAAAGTTGTATATTTGTTTTCGCTCGTCTAACTCTAAATTTAATTAAATAATATTAACTTAGTCTGTAAAATTTTTTTTACATTTTTTAGTAATAGTATATTAATCTTAAAAATATTTTATTTATTGTACGTTTTCAACTGTCACTTATTATTAGAACTATTTTTACATTAATAATTTCATTTTATTTTGACAAAGGATTGCATATAGACTCAAGAATATTGAATACTGAAATATACTATATATATACAATAAATATAAAAACCCAATACAGCAGAAATATAAAAATTAAATCAAATATATAAATAATTTGATAAAGAAAAATAAATAAAATTTTAGAATGGCTGAGCAACCAGGATCATTTGAATTCTATATTAATCAAGGCAAATATGCAGGTCTAACGGGTGATAAATTAGTGAAATTTGCTAATGATAAAATGGAGCGAGCAGAACAAAATAGAATAGAAGAAGAAAAAATAAAAGAGACGCAGAAATACAAGCTGCGAAAAATAAAAAAGATGCAGAAATACAAGAAGAAAAAATAAAACAAGAAATAGCATTACAAAGAGAAAAAATACAGATGGAAATTGAAAGAGACTTACAACTTAAAAGATTAGAACTAGAAATGAGAGAAAATATGGAGCAAGAATTAGATTCACACAGAGAAAAACTAGGACTAAAACCCATTAACAAAAAGTCAGAAATAGAAAATAATCTAATAATAAACACAAAGCTTGTCATAAAATGCAAAAATTGCAATAAAGAATTTGAATCAAGAAACAAATTATTTGTTCATTTAAACAATGAAGTATGTCATAAAATAGATACATTGAACACCTTAGAAAACACAAATTTAAAAATAAAGGAAAATGATCACAGTACTGTAATAAATTCAGATCAACAAAATGAAAATTCTATTTTAAGAAAAATTTTACAAGATCAGAGTCGACAAATTCAAACATTAATAAAAAGTTTAGAAACATTGACAAGTAAATTTGAAAAATTTGAAAAAAGTATTACAGCTGATGTGACTGATTCATATACCATTCTACATGGACAGTCAAGCATTATAGAAAAAATAATAATGAAAATAGCAGATTCACAATTAACAGATACAAATAACAATCAAGTAAACTTAAACAAAACATCAATAAGCAAGACAACAAGTGAAACTGAAACACAAACAGATGCACCTTTGATAAAGAAAATTCATTCAATTTCAAAAACTGCAGAATCATTTTGTTCTGTCAGCACAGACACTAATAAACAAAATAGAAATAAACTAGAGTCAACAACACAAAATAGAGACAAACCAATGTGTTTTTTTTTGTAAGGATTTTGGACATAAAGCTAATATATGTACCCTCAAACTGAAAAACATAACTTGTTACACATGTAAAAATTTAGGACATAAACAATCATTTTGTCCATTTAAAACAAGGGACATTGAGACGCATAAGACTAATATCAGACATAAGTACCAACCACAGGATAACAACTTTAGGAATAGACATACACACAATTACCATTCAAATAGGAACACACACAAATCAGTAAATAATTATCAAACAATTAGATATAAAAGAAGTAGAAGTGATGTACCTACATGTACATTCTGTAAGAAAATTGGTCATCTTAAAGAGAACTGTTTTAAACTGAAAAATAGTTGTTGCTTAAAATGTAAGATGAAAGGACATACTCAATCAAAATGTAAATCATTTAATGAGAATCAGAAATTTAAACAAATACAGAAACATGACGCAAATAAAAGTCATAAGTGTTGTAAAGAAACACATGCAGTATAAATAATAAAATAAATGATGTATGTTTTATATCAAAATAGGATAATATCAATAAACCAATACTGTATTTAAGTAGAAAACTGTCAGACACTGAAAGTAGATATTCAGTAATAGAACTAGAAGGTTTAGTTTGGACAATAACTAAATTAAGCAAATACTTGCTAGGCAATGAGTTCACTGTGTTAATAGATCACAAACCTTTAGCTAACCTGAATACCAAAAGCATAAATAATGCTAAACTAACGCGCTGGTCTTTGTTATTACAAGACTACTCATTTAACATAAAATACATTAAAGGGTCAAGTAACCATATCCCAGATATTTTATCGAGACTCAGTCAGAAATAAGTATATTTTTTTTTTGAGTAAACACATTGAATTATTCAAACATAGAAAATACTGTATTGGGACAACAAAAATAGATATAACTAATTGGAATAACAAGTATAAATAAATGAATATAGGAACAATAATGAAATATAAATTTTATTGGAACAAATAGCAATGAAATATAGTAGAACAATAAGGATAATGTCTAGAATAATAAGAATATTGGAACTATAAGTAAAAATAATATGGATATTGGAAGAATTAAAACTAATAACAGTTGTATTTGAAAATAAAAGATTTGTATGTATTGAAAATATAATATAATACATGAATAATGATAATGACATTTAAACTTGTCAAGTACACTATTGTATTGAGTATACTGACTCAAATATATTTTTTAAATCATGTATATTGAAGAATTCAAATTGATGATTGATGCATAATGTATTTAAAATAGAAATATGCATACTTAATTAAGATGAGAATGAGGAGAGATTGTTTTTAAAATAAAATACATACACTAAACAAGTATAATGTACATGAGAATATGTTGTAAGAATGATTAATTACTCATTCATTTCATTCACATTGATGAAAATATTATTGAAGTTTATGCAAAGATTTTATTAAGCACTGATTATTAATGCATATTTTATTGAATTTATTCATTGTTTGAAGTAAATTGTTCAATTTTTTATAATGATTTTGTTAAATCCATTCAAAGGATTATTGATGATGACATTGATTATTGTCAAGAAGACTTATTAGTCTCAAATATGTAACTTGAACAATTATTGACAAAATAAGTCAAAGATATGAAGATTGTAATAATATAAGATTTTATAAAATAATGTTTAAATATTTTATGTCAGAAGACATAATGAATGGTACATGATGATATTGAATATGTCAAGATAAATTGACATGAAAAAGTGCAAAGTTAAAATATATTCACACTATATAAAATGATTACAAAGACATAAAAGTAAATGTCCTATATAATTGATGAGTACAAAATGAATATTGTCAAATCACTAAGGAAAGTGTTATTGACAGAAGACAAAAGAAAGGGTCTTCATAAGAGATGAGAGAAAAATGACTTGCTAGATAAAGCAAGGTAAATAATAACAAAATATTGTTGCAACAGAAAAAGTTTGTCAAAAGACAACATGAAAAATATATTGCACTGAAATAAAATACTCTCATACAAAAGAAAAGAATGATATTGATGTGAGGAAAAATATGAAAGTATTGAATATTGAAAATAAATTCATTAAGTGAATATGTACAAAGAAATGACAATTAAGTCATAAGGTGATAGAAAAAATCACTATAAAAAAAAAAGAAAAGAGGGGAGATAACACTGATAATTAAAAATGCACTTAAAACTTATGAAGAAGTTATGGTACTTGGTACCAACCTAAGTGAATAATCACTTGTTATTGTATAACATTTTTTTTAAAAACTGAATTAATAATAATATTTTTGAAAATTGAATAAATTTTTATGTCAATATTATGATATGCTATATGATGCATTTAAAAATTGAAATATGAGATATAGTATTGACAAGAATATTTTTATTAATGGATATTTGGTATCATAACCATTTTGTTTCACATTTTGTATATACATTGACATTTTTTTATATAGATTATTATTGATATGATGTGATGCAACAATTTCTTATTTTGACAAAAGTAAATTTTATTAAGTTAACGACAGAAAAACTTAGAGACAGACTAAAAAACTAAATGTATAACATTTATTTTTTAAAGGAAAGGGGGATATTGTTATAATCAGTTAGGCTAGAGTAATGTTATTTGGCACAGAGATGGTTTAAATTATCTGGCCACTTAGTTTAGCGGAAGTGAAAAAATATTAAGTAATAATTAGAGCAGACGATAATGGAGAGGACAGACTGAGACCTTGTTAGTGTAAGAATATATTTTATCACATCAATCTTATTGTACAATAGAAAGTAAGAAGTTCCTTCATATGAAAATAAATATATGTAAATGTATTCGTAGAAGTTTGCTCAGTGCTTTTTACATGTAGTTCGTCTTTAAATATATTTATATACACGCTCAAGTCAAGTTGGTTAAAACATACGCTCTGAAGAGACTGAAACATATTTACAGCTACCAAGAGATAGAAGTACCTCAATATATATATATAAACTTTACATACTACTAATATACACAAAAACCAACTATGACACAGACATTGGTTGGATCATGTCTGGTGCACAGCACTGACAAGGCTTGGATTTCCCCCCCCCTTCCCCCCATGATCTTGAGTTGTTTTTTTAGCGCCTTATTTATTTATGGTCACTTTACATGGGGCCTTTAGGTGAACACATTCTGGAAATGCCTTAACTTTTGTAATGATGACCCACCTTCACAACTGAGACTGACACGAGGGACAGATTAAAAAAAAACCTGATGTAAAACTAAAATTGAGAACCGGAAAAAAAATTGTGAAGCAAAAGTCGTTACAGCCATCTTCACTAGTCGACCATACTTGTTGGCTGTGTTGATCTA
The DNA here is from genome assembly GCA_021962125.1 of Bulinus truncatus. Lineage (NCBI taxonomy): Eukaryota > Metazoa > Mollusca > Gastropoda > Planorbidae > Bulinus > Bulinus truncatus. The sequence goes on along the minus strand of JAGDYQ010000001.1, from coordinate 34,920,160 downwards.
AATTTAGCACATAGTTTTGTGACGCTAAACACAAAGAAATGTTTCGAAACAACATTTTTTTTTCAGAAATAGGTCACATCATTTTTTTTTTCATTTTATGAAAGGTGCACTTTCTAATTAACAACATAATAAAAGTGTTATTTCTTATAATGCTCTCACAAAAAGAAAAAAAATCTCCGAACGGACCCCCCGACCACCCCGTCTTCCTACAAAATCAGGGGGGGGGGCCACATGACCGCTGTTCTCAACCGATGGCACGCCATAGGGGTACTGCAAAAGGTTCTGAAGAGGCACATAACGACATATATTTTTCGCTTAAAATTACCAGAATTTTAAAGTCGGTTGCCAGTTTGCTGTTCGACTCATCACCAAACAAAGTCGCCTCGGAAAGATAATCACATTCCATTACGAAAATAAGTACATGTATTCCCGAACTTTGTTTGTGAGAGATACCTCCCCCCTGACATACTTACGTACCACTAGTGGTACAGTCGAGAAAAAGAATGAGAACCGTTGCCCCAGGCCACCGCCTAAGTCGTCTGCCCATAAGAAAGTCTCTGTACACATCACAGCTACATTACCATTACCTGCGCTGACCTATATGTTGTTGTTTTCAAATGATGTGTCATTATTTATTTTTTTGAATAATACGTATCTTGATTATCCACATGTTGTTACCAGAGATTGTATGTTGTTAGCAGTGCCGCTCTAATGGATGGGCAAACTAGGGCACCTAATGCTAAGGAAATTTTCCCTGAAATGTCGAGAATGACTGAAATGTCGAGCTTGACTGAAACAGTCAATATAAGAGTGGGTTCCCATCTAGATTTATCAATTATTTTTTTTTAAATTTCTACTTATCAACTTATGTAAAGACATATTTAGCTCAGTATATTCTAATCAAACACACTTTTAAATTTAGTTATGATAATTTATATGAACATATTTACAATATAACGATTTTTTTTCCTCCTTTTTCGGGTGCGTTTTTTTCATAACAGCTAATTTTAAACAGGTTTTTATATATATATGTATATATATATATATATATATATATATATATATATATATATATATATACATGGGCGTATTCATGGGGGGGGGGGGCAAGGGGGCATTCGCCCCCCTACATTTTGCAAAAAATGATATAAGAGGGGGGAATTTGCCCCCCCTTACATTTAAAAAAAAATGTCAAGTTCTTATTCCCCCCCCCTGGAAAATTTTTGCCCCTCCTGGAAAATTTTGGCCCCCCCCCCGGGAAAAATTCCTAGCGACGCCCATATATATATATATATATATATATATATATATATATTGTATTTTATTCTTTTTAGTTGTGAAAGAAACTTGTTACTGTTACACACACTTCAGCTTCATTTTGGCAAGTCTAAATAAGACTACAAAAAATTTCACAATTGTGCACATATGTGCACTGATGCTATTCTACGTTTTGTTGTACACATAGATATGGTTGTATGTATAATATAAAGGCGAATTTTCACCATTATATGAATTCCTAAAAATTAGTTATGTTTGTAATTCTACAACTTTCCGCCTTCTCACTAAATTAGAACTGGTCCAAAAGTGAGTTACAAGATTTTAGTACAAAACGACACAAATGAAATATTTTTTTTTTGTATTTGATAATTTGACTTTTGAAATAATTAATGTTGTTATTGTTTTTGCACACTTTAATATAATGTAATTAATTTGTCCCGTCTATATGAGACCATATATAATATAATATGAGACTAATTAAAGTTTACCGTTTTGCGCACTTTTGCACTAATACTTTGTTTCGTATTTATTTCGACATCCTAATTTCCATTCTTTCCAATTATAAACATTACGTGGACTACAAGTGATTAAAGTCGTGTAATTCTCACGTGTGCTAAATTTTAGCATTCTCACTAAATTATAAACGGTCCAAAAGTGAGTCACAAGATTTAAGGACAGAAAGTGAAATTTAATTAATAGCTTATAAAAGGAAAAGATACCGCCATACCGGCACGCGAAAGAAAAAAAAAGAATTTTATTTCGCTCTTATTTTGGAACTTTGATAAAATCCTATTTGCATCCTTGCTCTTAGATTATAATAAAAGTATAACACATAATTAAGTTAGAGTTAAATCAATATACAAGTTTTACTGACATCAAACCTCCGTTGGAAGAGTTGGCTCCAGAAATATCTGAGCTAATGTTCGGTTGTTGGCTGCTGCCAAAACTGGACACGTTTTGTTGGTCGCAGTTAACATAAACACACAGGGTGAAGTACAAGAGAATAGTATTTTGCACATTCATGTTTGGTAATATACGCTGGGGACAGGTGGAAGAAATGCACATGTATAACTCGATGTCCCACTGAAGTTCAATTTATGTACGGCATATCGCTGAATCTTTTATAAGGTCATAAACTCATAAATTGAAGTTAAGCTTTTTTTTTTTTTTTTTAAAAAAGGGGGGTGGGGGAAGAGGGCGATTTGTAACCGTACACACACGCACACACACACACACACACACACACACACACACACATATATATATATATATATATATATATATATATATGCTATACGCTGATAGCCTGACAATGGTATGTAAAGAAAACACTTGCTGGACTGCCGGTGAATCGAGTATGACCTTAAGGCCACCCACACACACACACACAAATATGTGAGCCCAGGTGACTTGACAACAACATTTGTCCCACTGCCCCACCCCCTGTTGTTTGTTAGCAGCACTGACAGACACAACCACCACCCTTCCCCCCCCCCCCCCCTGCGCCATATCTAGACTAGACACTGAACGGGTCAGAGTAGGGCACGTATAAAATTAAAATACAGAAAAGGGGCAATGAACTTTGATGACAGCAACAAGGAGTTCTCTCTCCTCCCTTCAAAGGGATAAGACGAACATAAAAAGAGACTATTAAAGAAAAACTACGACACATTTTTTACTGAATTAAACAATAGTTGGGGAAATTAAGTACTTCACTATAGGGAAAAGATGTTGCATTTGATATAAACAATAATTAGAAGAAAAAATTTAAACGAGTGCATCTTTAAGAAATTCTAGAGATTGACAGACATTTGATGAGGGGTGGGGGGGGATAGGAGTAAGTATCAATCGACCATTTCACGGTGGCCTTGATTGTTTGTTTCACGGTGGCCTTGATTGTTTGTTTCACGGTGGCCTTGATTGTTTATTTCACGGTGGTTTTGATTGTTTGTTTCACGGTGGCCTTGATTGTTTATTTCACGGTGGCCTGTATTGTTTATTTCACGGTGGCCTTGATTGTTTGTTTCACGGTGGCTTTGATTGTTTGTTTCACGGTGGCCTTGATTGTTTGTTTCACGATGGCCTTGATTGTTTGTTTCACGGTGGCCTTGATTGTTTATTTCACGGTGGCCTATATTGTTTATTTCACGGTGGCCTTGATTGTTTATTTCACGGTGGCCTTGATTGTTTATTTCACGGTGGCTTCGATTGTTTGTTTCACGGTGGCCTTGATTGTTTATTTCACGGTGGCATTGATTGTTTGTTTCACGGTGGCCTTGATTGTTTATTTCACGGTGGCCTTGATTGTTTATTTCACGGTGGCCTTGATTGTTTATTTCACGGTGGCCTTGATTGTTTGTTTCACGGTGGCCTTGATTGTTTATTTCACGGTGGCTTTGATTGTTTGTTTCACGGTGGCCTTGATTGTTTATTTCACGGTGGCCTGTATTGTTTATTTCACGGTGGCCTTGATTGTTTATTTCACGGTGGTCTTGATTGTTTATTTCACGGTGGCCTTGATTGTTTATTTCACGGTGGCCTTGATTGTTTATTTCACGGTGGCCTTGATTGTTTATTTCATGGTGGCCTTGATTGTTTATCCATAGCAGCAACAACCCGTACAGTAGTGACAGGCTATTTTTTAGAGATTGTATTCAGTAATCTATATGTTTTATCTGTAGGCATTATTTCATATTATAGAAAAAAAAACTTTGGTTGATAAATGCTTTATCTTTCGAGCTGAAATTACTGCACCTTTGACTGTCACTGCATATTATCATCTATAGACTGTGTCTGGCTTCTGTTAAATATCATTAAAGAAAAGGGGAAATTAGAGTATTTAAGATTGATAGATCAGTGCCTTTGTTGGTGTTATCGTGTTATCTTGGGTCATCAAAAATGTGTCTGCGACTTACGGGCCGAAAACTTTCAAAACTAAGCAGTATAAAATTTAAAATATTAAAATAAAAATAACTCATTACACATATTTAGATAAATTATCATTACTAAAAATAAAATCGTGTTCTATAACAATAAACTGAACTAAATATGTATTTACATTAATTGATAAGCAGCAATGCATATAAAATCTGTATATATATATATATATATATATATATATATATATATATATATATATATATATACGTTATTTTTAAAAAGGTTTTTTTCACCACATTTTTCGCTTTGTTACTAACAGCAACCAAAGCAAATGTTGCACACTTTCCGATTCGCGCTCCCGTGTTTTTTGAGATGATTCAATGAAAGGTCGGGACGGTGCTTGGATTTTTGGTTTCAACTTTCAAATGTTAGTTTGGGTCTCCAGTTTGTAGATCCCTTTTGTGTCCGATGTCCTCCGTCTATTAGGGAGCTGGTCATCATGCCACGTGGAGGCGGGAGAGGCGTCCGAGGGGGTGGAGGAGGGTATGTTGTGGTTTTTATCCGTCGTTTCGATATTTAATCTATCTATGCCGTGTAATAGAAGTTTAGTGTGCTACACACTGGACGGCACACTGGACTGAACACTGGACTGCACACTGGACGGCACACTGGACGGCACACTGGACGGCACACTGGACAGCACACTGGACGGCACACTGGACAGCACACTGGACAGCATACTGGACTGCACACTGGGCAGCACACTGGAGGATGAAGTTAGTTAATGGGTTGTGGACAGTCATCAGTACACGGGCCAAGAAAATGTGCATTAGTAGTGAGACATATGAGACATTTGTAGGCGCGAGAGGTTTTTGGAAACAGTAAGACAGACAAACAGAATTCGGGAATAAGCAATGGGGGACCCATGAAACAGAACTGTTTTTAAGTGTTGTTGTTTGAGGGGGGCGGGCGGGCGGTGCATGGGTATAGGCATTTAGGGTCACTAGGCCAAAGTATATGTCGAGACCATAATAAAATGAACCCTATTTGATAGGGTTTATTCTGGAAAGGAGGGGGGGCGGGGGGCTTTATCAGAGGGGCGCTATAGGGGGTCACTTAGTTTTCCGAACCGTAATAATTTAGAGGGGGGGGGGTGGATGGTCGTGCGATAAAGCGCTCGACCATAGACCTGAGGGTCCTAGACTCGATCTCCAGTGAGAACTAAGAGAAACTTTCAGGTCATGGTGAAATTTTCCCCACATATATGTCGCCCGTGAGGTCTCCATGGCCATTGCACTATTTGTTATGGTGTGGATGGAAGAAGGGGCACTTCACAAACCGTCCGATAGGGGGGTTTATAGGATCTAAGAGATAAACATGTCATCCTTACATAGACTTCACAGACCATAATGACAGTGCGCGACCCAATAGATCATTAGCTTTTAATCTTTGTGTGTGCCATAAAGTACCGTTTGCACATGGACCTATGGCCGCCGAAACGGTGGGTGGGGGAAGGGGGAAACCAGAACACCTATCACGGGGGGGGGGAGTCTAGCAGTTAAGGGCCTCGACGGGTACAGTAAAGTAGTACATGATGAATTATGGGTGTGAATGTCCAGAGGTGGCCCCGGTGTGTGGAGATTGTCTTAGGCCCAAGGATTGGCCAGCGGCATCTCTAATGGACCAATAGATGTGATGATGAGGCACTGTGGTCAACCTGTCCACTGAAGCCCGAAGTCCAACATTGGTTCTTTATTTTTCCACATCCCGCTCGTTACTTGCTCTTACAGCCTAGCTAGAAAACCTAGGGCCGCTAACACACTCAGTCTCAGTGCTCCATCTGTCCCATCCACTTCGCCATAAAAGGGTCCAAACTTCGTTGTAGGAAAAGAAAATGGAAAAAAAAATCAGTTTGAAACAGGTTGGGATCATAATGGCTAGGGACCCATGAAAAGTGTTCTGGTTGTTCCCCCCCCCCTCCCCATCGCCCCGGCCATGTAACAGTCAAGGGGCTCTAATACGACAGTATCATCTATCACCGGGCAGCTACAGCTCACCACAAAGAAAAGCTCCGCCCACTCAGCCGACACCCAAACCACCGCAGTCCAAACCGTCACCACCGGCCGCACCAGCCAAGCCCTATTCCCCTTCCCCCCGGCTCGGCGGCCTGGGCAGCACCATCGCAGGAACATTCATAGGCTCGGCACTGGTGGGTACATTTATTTTTATCTTTTCACTATTGGAGTGTGTATACATGTCTTATGTAAATGGCGCAGCAATGAAAAGTATATTTAGTCAAATCAGGCTCAGCAATGAAAAGTATATTTAGTCAAAACTGGCTCAGTAATTAAATTTAAATACCTGTAGTTGATGTAGGCCTGTACATAGATATATCTACTATGCATGCACAGTGTAACTGATTCAGTAATGGTATGCACATTTAATGGAACTGGCTTCATAATGGAAAGTATACAACGGAAAAGGTGAAGGCCGTGGCCTTCTTCACATAAACAATGGGCACTTGCATGATGGAAAGGAGTAGAGCTAATTGGTTATTTAAATTTTATAGTTTGAAGTGTTTCTCAAAGTAGACTCTCGGCACACTGGTTGAAAAGATGGAGGCCCGGTTGGAGGTGGGTAGAGGGGGCGGGGACTGATAATGTTTTTAAAGGTACCTCTGTTTAACGATGAGGGACAGGTGGCTGAGTGGCCGTGCCCCCCCCCCCGCTAGGTGTGGAGTGCCCCCCCCCCCGCTGAAAAAAGAAGAAAAGAGGAAAAAATAAAGAAAAAGTAACGGTGCCCCCTTGCTGGGTATTGGTGCCCCCTGCTGACTTTGACCTGGCTACGGGCCTGCTGAGTGGTATAGAGCGCTGGACTGTCGACCTGAGAGTAATGGGTTCGATCCTCGTTTTGTCCAGGTCCTGATGAAAGTTGGTTAATGTCCCTCGACTCAACACAACTACAAATGGGTCCCTAGCTTAGTTGAGGGAGTTAAGGTGGCCGGGTGTCAGCCCCATAGCGTAAAAACTCTACAGCAGGGGCCAGACATTCTACAGCAGGGGCCAGGCCAATAATGTGGGGTGGGGGCAGGAAATAAATGTTACTAAGTAGAGCAAACAAGCAGAGGGGGGGGTCAGACAAAACGCAGGGGGGCGGCCCCCAGGCCCCCCCCCACGCTACAGGCCTGCCGGGTGTTGTGCCAACAAGCACAAACCCTTTATATGCCGTGGTTAGAGAAACAGTGTGTCCCAATCTTTTAACATGTACGTACCCCTAGTATTTAAAAAAAAATAATCGCATACCGTTATGACGGTTCTGGTTTCCACTCACTTCATTGTTTTCAATTTAGCCGTTTCAGTTTATCCAATGTTTACCTACAGTTTGTCAGGGACCCCATAATTCTTTCTGCGACACTGCATGATGACCCCCCCCCCTCGGCTAGTTAACTGTAGCCAAATGCATTTAAGCCTAGGACTGACTATACGATATTCACGCAAATTAGTTTTAGTGTCAAAGAGCTGTGGACAATAAATCGAGTTTAATAAAATGACAATTATTATTATTATTATTATTGTTCCGATGAATAACATTTCGCCATTTTCCTTTAAAAAATTATTTTATTTTAGGATTATCTATTTTGAATTTTTTCGATTTGTTTTTTAAAATTCATAACAAGTAATACATAACTCATGATTAATTCTATATCAAGAGCAAAGAAAAATAAAAACGAAAATAAAAAAAAAACATATATGCCTAAATTTTGACGACTATTACTCCAAACTGAACTGTTAAACAGGGGACTGTGTTGGGCAACGCAATATCCTCTCGCATGTACGAAGGCAGGGACCCAAACACCGGGCAGTGGACAGATACTAGCCGGGAGGATACCAACCCGTGTAAGAAGCAGCTGGACTACTTCCTGCAGTGTGCCAGGCAAGTCTTTTTTTTGACGGAAACTTAAATCAAAAAGTACCATAGATGAGAAGACTTTCTTATTTTATTTTAGTCTTATTAATAACAAAATTTTCCTAATTTTAAGAAAATAAAAACTACTATAAATACAAAGGTATGGCACAAAACTAGATATTAAAATAGTTCGGAAATGGCTTCAGATCGGACAAAAATATAGATTTTAACCGATGTTTTTTTTTTATTACAGCTATCGTGGGTGTCTTGAAAACCTTGGGTTTAAAAGTAGCACATGGTTTCCAGCCCGCTTCCTGCAAGTGAAAGGCCGATTAAATTTGGCTAGGGTTTTGAGCGGAGGGGGTGGAAGCAGAAAATATTGGGGGTCTCTTTAGGAAAGATAGAGACAGGGTAAAAGATATATGCAAGTGTAAAGTTTGGGTTTTGTGGGGCACTTCCGAGGTTGTGGCGCGCGCCACCTCTGCTGAACAACACTGACTGGACTCACAATTCTCCTCCCACAGAACCAGATTGTGGGGGGGGGGGGGCGATGACATATGTAAAAAGATAAAAATGTTGCTGTTGATTGTTTGTTGACAGGTTCACCGACGATCAGAGTTACTGCCGCGGGGCTTCAGACGCCCTGAAGAAATGTGCCGAGGAACATAAAGGTAACCAAGACAAAGCAAAGAGAAAATTGACGGCATGTCTGTGTCCACCAATAGTCTGTGCCGTGTCCACCAAAAGTCTGTGTCAAACAACAATCTGCCAGATAGTTTTCCATCCCTGGTGGGCAGCTGCTGACAATGTCTGAACAATCTACTGCCATGACATTTCAGATTGCCTAAAACAACGGGATTCTGGGCAAGATGATTGCCCTAGCGAAATGTCGTATTTATGTAGGTTTCAGGGTTAAATCCCCCTCCCTTCTCTCTACAAAATATGTCCGAACTGGGGGGGGGGGGAGATACGTAATGAAACGTACTATTTACTGACATCTAATGATCTGAATACCTACAAAGCTAATGGGGGGGAGGCAGCCCCGTAGCGTGACAATTTTACTGCAGGGGCCAGGCATTCTACAGCGGGGGCCAGGCAATAGCGGAGGGGGGCAGGTAATACATTTTACTAAGTAGAACAAATAAGCAGGGAGGCAGACAAAACGCAGGGCGGGCCCGGTCCCCCTGCCCCCCCACGCAAGCTACAGGCCTGGGGGGGAGGGGGATGAACCCAGCGCCCCTATTTTTTTCCATTAGAACAAATAAAAATGATTTGATACAAGACGGAAACGAACATCCATAAGTTGTCACAATTTGCTCAGCGACGAGTCCAAGGAATTAAAAGCAAGGCTCGTGTAGTAGTGTTGTTTTAGTCCCAGGTCCTATTTTAGTTTCAGTTTTTATTTCGTTTTTTCTGTAATAATTTTAATTTTAGTCTAGTTTTAGTTTTAGGCCCAATTTTAGTTTTCGTTTTAGTTTTCGTCGACTAAAACACCAGAGTTTTAGTTTTCGTCTTATTCATTTTAGTTTCACTTTTAGTTTTAGTCTTGTAAACACCAATTACAAATAACATCATTGTTCATGACCAATTGTTGAAACAGATTGAAGCATAATAATAGTAGTCACAGAGATGACAGCTCAGTGTACTGAAACTGAGTCATTTCACTTCATTGTCACATTATAAGTCACACTATCACATTGTGTTATGTGCCAATACCATGACTAAATTTTTGACTATGTTGTAGACTAGCAGACTTGCAGTGCATGTACAAAAAAACAACTAAAAACGTAATAACAATAAGAAACCGAAAACGTAAGTCAAAATTAAAACAAACGTGTTTATTCTAAGACCTAGAACTCTGAAATAACTAAACTAAGTAACAACAGTTTACTTGAAGAGTGAAGTAATTCTATTATTTTGATGACTTATATTCAGGGTTGTTAGTATCGAAGTATCGGTATCGGCCAATACAGTATCGGCGATACTTTTTTTGTTATTGGTTGCTGTATTGCCGATCCTTTTTGTATCAAGTATTGATTTGTGTATCGCCGATACAATTTTAAACAAAAAAATTTCGATACTCTATACCGATACTTTACTAGTGCCACTATTTGCAAAAAAGCAACAGCGATTTTAATACATTGTCATCTACATAAATTCAATCCCTACTAGCAGCCATCAACTCTACCAATATTAACGACAGCCACCTCCCCCATCAATACACCACTTGTCGGCAGGATTGAAGGAAAAATTTAGCTTTAATCTTCTTTTGAAGACTCTTTGCGCGCCGAGGTCTATAAATGTTATTCTTAGATTCTTTCATTCATTTACTTTCTTTCTATCAACTATTTGTTCAATGTTTTAATGAACGACAGAAAAGAAAACTTAATTTTTTTATCCATCTGTCAGTTATACACACACAACACACCCACACACACACACACACACACACACACACATATATATATATATATATATATATATATATATATATATATATATAAATGTATATACTGTAAGTGTTTATAGGTTATATAGTGATAAATTAAATACCTTGCTGTATTCTTGTGTGTATGTTTGTTAATTGAGTTGTTAATTCATTTGTGCTTATTTATATTTATAAATTGTTTTTATTTATTAATTCATTTTTTTAGTATTTACTACATTTCATTAAAAATAATTAATTGAATGGTATTAAATTCTAAAACTGTATGTTTTAATTAAAATTGAAAACTTTGTAATAAAACAATATCATATAATTAACACATATTATATTATCTCTATACTTATAAGACGCATTTGTTGTCTGTCTGTCTGTCTGTCTGTCTGTTCCCTTATAACCCAAGATCCAGACAAACAAATAACGTGAAATTTGTTACACATACACATGGGGAAGGTTATAGGACAGGTTTCGTTTCATATCGATGGGTAGTTTAATTGTAATTAATTTTTTTTTATTTTAGTATTTTACTATATTAAAGTAATCTCGACGGCGCCATAAATAAAATTCCTCTGTGACGTCATTTCCCTATGATCGAATAGAACTTGCGCGCTGGTGCTGTATTGTGCCTTTGTGATGCAAAGAATTGTTGATGTTTTTTCATGCTCTCTGATGTGTACAGTTTGAGGAAGGTAAAGGAATGAAGAAGGATTTTAGAAGAAGTGTGAAACCATAATAATAAGTATATATATATATATATATATATATATATATATATATATATATATATATATATATACTAGTTGCAAGTACCCGGCTTTGCCCGGGTTTAAAATAAGGTTTTCTGTTTACCTTTTGTTTTCTCCCTCCTCCTCTCTCCCTCCCCTCCCTCTCCCTCCTTACCCCTCTCTCCCTTTCTCTTTCCCTCCCTCCCTTTCTCCCTCCCTCCCTCTCCTTCCCTCTCTAACTCTCCCATCTCCGTCTCTCTCCCTATCTCCCTCCCTCCTTCTCTCACTCCCGTCCCCCGTCTCTCCACCTTCCTCCCTTCCTCCCTACCCTCTCCCTCCCTGCCCCCTCTCTCTCTTTATCTCTCACTCCCTCCCATTTCTCACATCCTCTCCCTACCTCCTCTCTCCCTCCCTCCTTTCTCCCTCCCTCTCTCTTCCATCTCTCTCTCCCCCTCTTCCTCTCTCTCCCTCCCTCCCCCCTCTCTCCCTTTCCCTCCCTTTCTCCCTCCCTCCCTCTCCCTCCCTCTCTCCCATCTCTCTCTCCCCATTCATCCCTCCCTCATTCCCTCTCTCTCCCTCCCTGCCCCCTCACTCTTTCTCTCTCTCCCACCCTCTCTTTCCCTCCCCTCTATCTCCCTCCCTACTTCCTCCCTTCTTTTCTCTCTCCCTCTCCCCCTGCTCCCTCTCCCACTCTCCCCCCTGTCCACCCCTCCTACCCTCCTTTCCTCTCTCCCCCCTGCCCCCCTCTCTCTCTCTTTTTCTCTCTCTCCCTCTCTCTCCCTATATCCCTCCCTCCTTCTCTCACCCCCGTCCCCCCTCTCTCCACCTTCCTCCCTTCCTCCTCCCCCTCTCTCCCTCCCTGCCCCCTCTCTCTCTTTATCTCTCACTCCCTCCCATCCTCTCTCTTCCCTCTCTCCTTCCCTCCCCTTTCTCTCTCTCCCTCCCCTCCATCTCCCTCCCTTCCTTTCTCTTTCCTTCCCTCCCTTTCTCTCTCCAACCCTCCCTCTCCCTCCCTCCCCATTAATCTCCCTCCCTACCACCTCTCTCCCTCCCTCCCTCCTTCTCTCCCCCCTCTCTGCACCCTCCTTCCCTTTCCCTCCCTGCCCCCTCTCTCTTTATCTCTCTCCACCTCCCTCTATCTGTACAATTAAACGTCAAATTACGCTTCTTAAATAAAAAGAAAACCTTATTTTAATCCCGGGCAAAGTTGGGTACTTGCAGCCTGAAAAAAAAAACAACAACAGTATTTTTTTTTTCCCGTCCCTAGCCCTTTCTTCACCGTCCGTTCAATTACACATTCACTTGGTGCGCAATTTTTATTTATAGTCAAGGCGATCCCATACCGTGGATACTTTAATATAGTAAAATACTAAAATAATTAATTACAATTAAACTACGCATTGAAATTGTATTAATAATGTTACTAATGTCACAGAAACATTTTAATTAACGTATTTCGGTTTATTAAAGTGCTCCTTTAATTTTAATCTTCCGAATACATAAAACGATAGGTAAATAGATATGACTGTTGATTTCATCATGTTTACAATTGGAGTTTCCGGGAGTTACCCCGCTTTTAAAAATGTGTCATAGGGAAATGACGTCACAGAGGAATTTTATCTATGGCGCCGTCGAGATTACTTTAATATAGTAAAATACTAAAATAAAAATAATTAATTACAATTAAACTACCCATCGAGATGAAACGAAACCCGTCCTATAACTAACCTTCCCCATGTAATTATGTGTATGCGTAACAAATTTCACGTTTTCTGGATCTTGAGTTATAAGGGAACAGACAGACAGACAGACAGACAGACAGACAACTAATGCGTCTTATAAGTAAACTAGTTGCAAGTACCCGGCTTTGCCCGGGTTTAAAATAAGGCTTTCTGTTTACCTTCTGTTTTCTCCCTACCCCCTCTCTCCCTTCCTCTCTCTCTCCCTCCCTCCCCCCCCTCTCTGCCATTCCCTCCCTCCCTCTCCCTCCCTCTCTCCCATCTCTCTCCCATCTCCCTCTCTCCCCTCTCCCATCTCCCTCTCTCCCAACGTCCATCCTCCCTCTCTCCTTCCCTCCCCTCTCTCCCTCCCTAACCCCTCTCTCCCTCCTTTCTCCCTCCCTCCCTTTTCCACCTCTCTCTCGCTCCCCCTCTCCCCCCTTCCTCCCTCCCTCATTCCCTCTCTCTCCCTCCATGCCCCCCTCACTCTTTATCTCTAACCCTCCCTCTCTCCCACCCTCTCTCCCTCCCTCCCCTCTCTATCTCTCCCTCCCTTCCTTTCTCTCTCCATCTCCCCCTACTCCCTCTCCCATCTCCTTCTCCCCCCTGCTCCCTCTCCCATCTCCCTCTCTTCCCCTCTTTTCTCCCTCCCTCCCCTTTCCACCTCTCTCTCCCTCCCCCTCTCTCCCCCTTCCTCCCTCCCTCATTCCCTGTCTCTCCCTCCCTGCCTCCTCACTCTTCATCTCTCTCCCTCCCTCTCTCCCACCCCTCTCTCTCCCTCCCTCCCCTCTCTCTCATTCCCTACCCCCTCTCTCCCTCCCTTCCTTTCTCTCTCCATCTCCCCCTACTCCCTCTCCCATCTCCCTCTCCCGCCATCTCCCTCTCTCCCCTGTCCATCCCCCTCCCTCCTCTATCCCCCTCCTTCCCTCCCTCCTACCCTCCTTTCCTCTCTCTCTCCTCCTGCCCCCTCTCTCTCTCTCTTTATCTCTCTCCCTCCCTCTCCCCTCTCTCTCTTTCTCTCTCTCTCTCTCTCTCTCTCTATATATATATATATATATATATATATATATATATCCTTATTATTATGGCTTCACACTTCTTCTAAAATCCTTCTTCATTCCTTTATCTTCCTCAAACTGTACAAATCAGGGAGCATGAAAAAACAATAACAATTCTTTGCATCACAAAGGCACAATACAGCACCAGCGCGCAAGTTCTATTCGAATCGGGAAATGACGTCACAGAGGAATTTTATTTATGGCGCCGGGAGGGGGAGGGAGGGAGGGAGAGAGAGAGGAAGGGAGAGAGGGGGTAGGGAGAAAACAGAAGGTAAACAGAAGACCTTATTTTAAACCCGGGCAAAGCCGGGTACTTGCAACTAGTTAAATAATATGCCGAGTTCAACAAACAATACAATTTGGGTGGTTAAAAACAATTAATTGAATAGAAATACATGAACATCAACAAATTTTTAAAAAAAATACAGTGGATTCCGCTTTATTGGGACACCGCTTATGTGGGACAATCTCAAAGAAACCAAACCAAGAAGCCAATAGTAAATTTGTATGTTTAACTGGGACAGCCGCTTAATTGGGACAAAAAGCCTCGGTCCCGATGTGTCCCAATTAAGCAGAATCGACTGTATCTTGTAAAACGACACTCTTTGATCTAACCGCATGGCAATTTCAAACTTTCAAAGCAAAATTTATATCGTCGGCTGTCATTTTTCTTTTTTTTTTTTATCTTTTGTTGTTCTTTCTTTCATGTGTCAACATTATACCGGAAAAGACGATAAATGGGGATTTTAGTTTTTATTTCGTTGGGGAGTTTTAGTTTCAGTTTTTATTCAGTCTTTTGTCTACGAGATTTAGTTTTCGTCTAGTTTTAGTCTTGCTGATAATTTTAGTTTTAGTTTTAGTTATCGTTGACGAAAAGTCAACATTGTCGTTAACGAAGGTTTTAGTTTTCGTCGACGAAAACAACACTATCGTGTAGCAAGGCAAAATTAAACCGCTTTTTTTTTGGAAAGTGTGCACATGTTTCAGTTACCATCACTATATATACAGCGGAACACGGTACATCCCTGGTTACTCCCAGGCCCACCGACAGAAATTTCGGCCCCCCCCCGGGCAGGGCTGTCACGGGCCCCCCTGTGCTGATAATAAAGTTGATTGGCCAGCTCAGTCCGGGCCCCTGGGCATTTGCCCCCCCCCCTGCCTCCCTCCGCCCCCCTCGGCGGGTCTGGTTACTCCAAGTCCCCCCTTCCCCCCCCCCCCAGTCCACCATCACGTGCAAAAAACATTATAATTTTAGACATAACAGAGCGCTACTTCACTGGAAAGTTAGTACTCTACAGCGAGACAGTGATGCAGAGCCCTTTGGGGGGGAGGGATTGGGTGGGGGGGGGGCAGGAAACCAAAAATGACTTGTAAGAGGCTCCATCGCTTTCAAAACTTATATTTATTTTTATTGTACTATTAGCTGGGGGGGAAGATTTGTCAAAGTTTGTCAGGGTCCCCAGAATTCCTGACTGCGGCCCTGAAGTGAAAGTGCCGCCCCTGATAAATGTGACAGTGGCGGCCCTGATAAATGTGACGGTGCAGCCCCTGATAAATGTGATAGTGCCGCCCCTGATAAATGTGATAGTGGCGGCCCTGATAAATGTGATAGTGCCGGCCCTGATAAATGTGATAGTGCCGCCCCTGATAAATGTGACGGTGCAGCCCCTGATAAATGTGATAGTGCCGCCCCTGATAAATGTGATAGTGGCGGCCCTGATAAATGTGATAGTGGCGGCCCTGATAAATGTGATAGTGCCGGCCCTGATAAATGTGATAGTGCCGCCCCTGATAAATGTGACAGTGCCGCCCCTGATAAATGTGATAGTGCCGCCCCTGATAAATATGATAGTGGCGGCCCTGATAAATGTGATAGTGGCGGCCCTGATAAATGTGATAGTGCCGGCCCTGATAAATGTGATAGTGCCGGCCCTGATAAATGTGACAGTGCCGCCCCTGATAAATGTGATAGTGCCGCCCCTGATAAATGTGATAGTGCCGCCACTGATAAATGTGATAGTGGCGGCCCTGATAAATGTGATAGTGCCGCCCCTGATAAATGTGATAGTGCCGGCCCTGATAAATGTGATAGTGCCGCCCCTGATAAATGTGGTAGTGCCGCCCCTGATAAATGTGATAGTGCCGGCCCTCATAAATGTGATAATTCCGGCCCTGACTGATATAGTTATGTTGTGAGTGTGTTTTTATTTTTCAGATTATTTTGAAGGAAAGTAAATGAAGATACAATTTCTTGTGAAATTGAGATTCCACTGACATTGCATGAGTCAAGAACTAGGAATGCTGCCAATTAACTTCAAAAGGTGATTTGTCATTAATACTATATTGTGATTTTTTAATACTCAAGTTTTTCTTTAATCTACACATTACAAGTGTGAGTGTGTTTCAGAATATCTTTAATTCTTCTTCTCCTCTTTGTCCTTTAAGCCCCTGTGAGGGGGTGTGTGGTGGTCATAGGTTATCAACTTTATCTCTGCAAGTGGGAAACGGATTTGGGCATTCTTCCAGAGTTGTGCACATGACGTCTTTGCCTCTTTTGTTTCGCTTTTCAAGTGTTTCATCTCCACTGTTTGCTTTGGCCTTCCTGCTCTTGTCTATCCCTGTTGGTTCCGTTTCAGTGCTAGTCTATGCAGTTTAAAAATCAATATCTTTCTAGTTAAATATATGTGTGCCCCGCCCCCCCCCCCCCCGACTCTTCCCCTCTTAATATTTATAGAGCCCTCTTAACCCCAAGAACAAGCCAAGTCTGCTCAGATAATAACAGGCATGATGATGTCAGCTGACTCAATACAAATGTAAGCAGACGAGACGCTTTCACCGAAAAAAAAAAACCTCTTAAATTTTTTCTCAAAGGTGCGTTTTAATTTCAATACCAACAAGTATATCAATACCAATGAGTATTTGTATGTAGTCTTGTAAATAAAATCAATCAACAAAGACTTACATTTTTTTTTGTTTGGTATTATTTCTGTTTGTATGATTGACTTGCAGGGCAGCAGAACGGAATTCTGGGGACAATGGGGGGAGCCTTTTGCTTCCTTTCCCCCCAACCCCAATTTCGCATGAAAATAGATCGATACAAAATAAATTCCAAAAAAAAAAAAAAAACTATGCACCCTCCCCTTCCTTCCATCCTACAGCTTACAGCCTTTGACAAATGCCCATATTGCCTTTCTCTATTGGCAGCCCCCTGGTGCCCGAGAGCATTTCAATGAGGCCAGTTTAGAGCAGTGGCTTGCCAGTTTTTTCATTGTATTGAGCCATACCAGATTATGGAAGAATATCCAAATAAATATGCATAATTAACAAAATATTTCAAACAGCAAGCTTTTCTTGACGACTATCAGCAGAGTGGGGATGGATGGCTGAGTGGTGTAGATACTCGACTGTCGATCTGAGAGTAGTCCTAAGTTCAATCCTCTAAATTTTTTCCATGCGTAATTTGGTGCTAAGTCGTCCCACAAACCTACGCGGTTTTAAATGGGTACCTGATTTAAGTTGTGAAAATAAAGGCGGCTAAGCAGAGTTAAGTATTAATATTAATTTTTTTTTTGTTTTTTTTACATACAACGTAATAAAATGTTACAGACGCAGCATTAAGAAATAGGAGCTTGAAGTGAATTTTCAGCATAATTTAAAATGACGCTGACAACTTAAGTGAATGACTACAAGTTTAAAAAATAAATGCCATGAACATAAATAGTAACTTTTGAAGTAAATGATTGAAAATGCAGGTCAAAATTATTTTAATGCCTCAATGTTTATTTTCAATATGCCGTATAATTTTAAAAAATAAACTTTTGATAGAATTTCTTTCATAATTCAAACGGGACAACATTTGCTGCCATACTTTTAAACAAAAAATCCCAGCCCAAGGATAAAAAAAAAATAATATTGAAATAAATAATAGAATTTAACAACAAAATGATTATAGACCGTATTGAGTTAAATATTACATATCATTAAGCTAATTATCAGTATTTTAAACATTAGAACATTTTAAAGTGACTTGAAGTCATTACAACTTGAAATCCTTACAATCATTATAAGAAATCAGAAAAAATAAAGTTAATATAAAACATTACATTAAGAGTCATACAGAGGTGAAATAAAACAATACATGCATATCACTGAACATGAGCTGGAGCAGAACAACAGTGGAAGGGAACAGACACATTACAACCACAGAGTTAAAACAAAATTTTATCCCTAAAGAACTGACTGAACATACAACATTTCATCACCAAAGAATTAAACAAGGAACATTTCATCATCAACTAGACCAACCACAGTTCAAATCACAATCGTGAAGAAATATGTGAACACAGAACCAAAAGCTGTGTCTTCTTTTAAATGCATACAAGCCTTGGTTTCAATCGGTTATTCATCAGATGTGGCAGTGGTCTTCTTAGTTGTCAGGGCAATGTCTTTGACTGTTCCCAAGAGGTTATTCATTTCTTTACACAGCTGGTCTTCCAGCTCATTGTCGTGGTGTTCCTGGTCAGACTTCAACTTGTGTTGTTTGATGATAAGATCTGGTTGAATGAAAGAACTGTTTTAATACAGAAGCCACTCAAATGAGCAACTGAGTTAGACATAAGTTACTTAGGCTCGAGAAAAATAAATTACACAGAATGTGCGGAACTGGTTTTGAATCGTACAGCGATGCCGTAAAATTATTTTCTACACGTGCTTTATAGAGAAGCTGAATAAAGAGTGAGCGAAAATGATGCCGTACAGCTCTCTTAAGTCTGGACCTATACTTTCATCATCAACATTTCATTCAGTTTTTAATTAGGTACTTGACTAAATTGCTATCAAGCTTCTTGTTTAATTATGAGGGATAGGTACTGTTATCATGACCAGCCAATAATTATGTTATACTATTAGTATTTAAAATCAGTTATATAGTAAAAAGTCTCACTAGATACATACAATGGCATACAACTTTAAAGGATGGATTTTCAGAGCATAGATGGCTGGCTAAATACATTTATATCGATCAATCGCGACTGTACATTTTCTTATATTTTTATTCTGAGTTTAGGCTGAGCTAACAAATTCATTGTTTTGATAATTACATTCATCTGCACATTTTAAATACAACACAAAATGAATTATCGAAACCTTAAATATTTTAGGTCTCAGTTTTTCTAAATAGATCTTGGCAGTGATAGGATTACATTTTACAGAATATATATTTATGGTACATTTAAAAGTTGAATAGCCTACCTAATTTTTAGTGAAACATTCAAATAAAATGTCAAGGAATAATTGAGTCAATATATGACACAGTGATCATCACTGTCACAGCAAAAATTGGCCATCACATTTTTCTCTATACAAAGCATGTGAGAATTGAAATACAGAGATAAAAATCACTAAAAAATGTAAAGAAGAAAAAACAAAACAAAACCTTGCATCTGTGTTAAAACGGCAACTTTCTCAGCGTCCAGAAGTGAAGTGAGATGCTGCAGGATGCTGGGCACCAGCCTACCCGGGATGTGCAGCATGCACTGAGTCATGGTCTGGAAGAGGAGGACGGCGGCCAGGTGGAGGCCCATGGCAGGGTCTGTCTCTGATTTCAGCTGCTCACTCAGGCTCAGCCGGTGATTAAATACAAGTTGCCTGCCAACGACAGGTAACATTAAAAAAAAATAATATTAACACTTAAAATTATCATACAGAAAAAAAAATGTAGCATTATTAATAATTTATTTTTATATGTTGTCCACAAAGTCTCTTTAATATTTAATTTAAAAAAAAAAAACAACTAAACAACTAATGAATAGATTGTGGGGGGGGGGGGGAGGAAGGGGGTCATGCAGTATAGAATTTAAGTTTTTAATAAATGATTAGATTATTGATCTGGTGAAATAATAAAAAAAAATGAGAAAATAATATTGAAGAATTTTTTGTTTCACATACATTTTTACGAGAACATCACTTTTAGAATTATTCACAAACAAAATGATTCATTTCTTGCAGTTGTTTAACAATGTCATCCATGTTTGCAATGTAATCAAAGATCCTAAATACATGTATTTGGTCATTAAGGTTACTTATCGTTGTTTGATACAAAACTATGTCTAACATGTTTGATACACAATTTGTCTAACATGTTTGATGAACAATTTGTCTAACATGTTTGATGAACAATTTGTCTAACATGTTTGATGAACAATTTGTCTAACGTGTTTGATACACACAATATGTCTAACATGTTTGATGAACAATTTGTCTAACATGTTTGATACACACAATATGTCTAACGTGTTTGATACACACAATATGTCTAACGTGTTTGATGAACAATTTGTCTAATGTGTTTGATGAACAATTTGTCTAACGTGTTTGATGAACAATTTGTCTAACATGTTTGATGAAGAATTTGTCTAACATGTTTGATGAACAATTTGTCTAACATGTTTGATGAACAATTTGTCTAACGTGTTTGATACACACAATATGTCTAACATGTTTGATGAACAATTTGTCTAACATGTTTGATACACACAATATGTCTAACGTGTTTGATGAACAATTTGTCTAACGTGTTTGATGAACAATTTGTCTAACATGTTTGATGAACAATTTGTCTAACATGTTTGATACACAATTTGTCTAACATGTTCGATGAACAATTTGTCTAACATGTTTGATGAACAATTTGTCTAACATGTTTGATACACAATTTGTCTAACATGTTCGATGAACAATTTGTCTAACATGTTTGATGAACAATTTGTCTAACATGTTTGATGAACAATTTGTCTAACATGTTTGATGAACAATTTGTCTAACGTGTTTGATACACACAATATGTCTAACATGTTTGATGAACAATTTGTCTAACATGTTTGATACACACAATATGTCTAACGTGTTTGATGAACAATTTGTCTAACGTGTTTGATGAACAATTTGTCTAACATGTTTGATGAACAATTTGTCTAACATGTTTAATGAACAATTTGTCTAACATGTTTGATGAACAATTTGTCTAATATGTTTGATACACACAATATGTCTAACACGTGATTTCAAACTTTTTGGTTGAACAAGTACATGATACAAATTTTATATTGACTCCTTTTATTTGGTCAAATTTGAAATAGGTTATACAGACTTTGAGGATGTCATGTACCACTTATATTACTGCTGAATTCATTTATAAAATATGCCATAATGCTGGATGACTGTCAAGCTCAAATTATTATTTGGAAAATAAAAATGTAAAAATCTCAATGACTTGCCTCTCTTTTCTCTTGTCTGGTTTCTTCAACAATATTCCCAGATATTGGGGTCCACACAGCAGCTCCAACTGACGGAAGAAATCATCCAAACTCTGGCCATTCAGAGTCACATGAAGCTTGCTTAAGGGTTCCTGGCTCTCTTTTGGTAAAGTGCTGATGAGTCTAAGTCTTGCCTGTGCAATGACATGAGATCCTTTGTTAATAAAGGAAAACCTAACACAGGGTCTAAACTAAATAATGGATTGGATGATGATGTAAGATCATAAATATATATATATAAATAAAATATTTAATACTGTTAAAATACTGTTAAAAAATAATCATCAGCAGAGTGGTAAATGTGGGTTTAAGTTTACAGCAACGCAACCTTATAACCTGAACAACTTTGGTTTGTGTAAGTTTGACCATTGACTAGACAATCGGTTCATGCTCAAAGAAAACATTAAATGGATCAAAAGTAATTTTCTTCAATTTGTCAAGAAATAACACATAATTTTATTTAAAAATTTCTCCTGGCTTTTTAAAGTATGAATCAAGGAGCTCAAAAAGATTTGCCATTTTTCTGACATTCATTAGTGCTAAGTATATCAAGCATTAAAATAAGGTCAGTTCCATGAACAAAAGTACATTTCATGCACCTCAATGCATTTAAATGCAATTATTGATGAAATTATGTCATTAAATTTTTTCCCCCACTAACTTCATGCAAAGTGCGAATGATTGCATTTTTGACTTAATGGTTTGGTGTCTTATTCTTTGATTGCATTATTACTAATTTCAATTCAACTATTTACTTCAGAAATTTTGTATCTATTTTGTAACTGTTTTTGTTTGTTTTGCAGTCTGTCTTGACTAGTACATTCATAAAACATATGATAACTAACTTAAACAAGAGAACAGTCATTGGCCTTATGTAACATGTTCCAGGGTTAAAAAAAATAATATAATAATTCAAACCTCAGGTGTTAAGTTTTCCTCTGATGTGGCCGACACACTGACCATATTGTCACTGGCCAGCGCCAGGACAACACTGTTAGCTAAATCTGAACAGACAGTTTTCAGCAAATGTTTGACTAGATTCAGCTGAACTGGCTCTGACAGAGACAAAAGAGATTCAAGTTTAGCATTTCTGTACATTTGGTTACAGACTTTATTATTGTTATTAAAAGAATTTTTTTTTTCTGGCTCAAAAAATATCAATACTAACTAAATGTGTTGAATAAAAGTTTTTTAACTGTGGATAGGTTTCTTTTGTAACAATGCCAAACCTAACCAAAAGCAAATATTTGATCAAGCTGAAAAAAATAAATGTACAGCTTTGCCAATACTTGGGTGTCAAAAAAGATTTATCGATAAGGCTTATAAACATGTACACAGACAACATTGGTAAATGTATAAAGTAATTACCTCAGAGTAATAAAAATAATTCATTAAAACTTCTTTTCTTCAGTGCTAAAGAATAACTAGGCGGTGTTACAAATTATTATTATTTTTTTTTTTTTTTAGAAATTTGAGATTCTCCAAATTGTTTTTGGTGTCATGATCCCATTTTGTTGGTTCGAATTCACCCAGAACATATAAAAAGGGCGTCTAAATAGGATGATAAACTCTGTGGTTACATTAGGGAGTTGCAAATTCATGAGTTAAGGAACCAGAGACATAAATGACTAACATGTAAATGAAGGAAGTATGATACATCTTTGCAATAAACAAACAATGCCTACAAATAAATAAATCATAATAACTTATCCAACATACAGATTCAAAATGTGCCCACCTACTGTGTCAGTCTGAAAAATCTTCCCAAAATGATTTTTTAAAAAAAGCTACCATAATATTCTAAAGCAAAAAATTAAAATCAATTTAACTACACAGACAGCTTACGATTTCTCAAGAAAAAGATGCTGACATTTGTATAATTGGATTCTATTGAAGACAAATAGCAATAAAAAAAAAATAAATATAAGACAACTTCCTTAACAAACCTTCAAAAAGTTTGATTCCTTTTTCAAACAGATGTGCGTTCACCCATAAGCCATTTATTTTATCCTGAACTTCCACCGCTGTCTTCTTTCTGTCCGTCCCAGAGGACTTGATAAAAATAGATTTAGCCACTTCCTGGTATTGTCTAGTTAGGGGCCTTAAAAGTGGGGAAATTTAAAAATAATAGTACAATGTTGAATTTCAATTTTGATGTCATTAAAAAAAAAAAGACTAAATAATAGACAAAGGGCCCCCACGGTATAAAGAGAAGTTAAATTAGATGTTTCAGTCAATTATAATCTTTTTTTAACAAAAGGTTAACTTAAGGGGGGCTAATTGCTACATACTGTACTCATTTTGATAGTTATACAGCTATACAATATATCTGATTGGTGGGGTCAATTAAAAATAACATGAGGTCTATGGTCAACTATGTGAGGAAGACATACCTGTGTAACTGAGTGGCTATCTCTGTGAGCAGCTCAGATGGGCATTCTTTAAGATGGGCCTGCTTTTTAAGAACCTGTTGGTCAAGAATGCAATAAGTAAAAGATTAATAAAATAAAAAAACTTGAAAACGCAAAGTAAATTTTTATCTCGATGACAAAGTGCTTTGCATATTCAATAATAATAATAAAAAAAAAACCGCTGCCTTAATTTTTCTTAATACATTTGGGTTTAATCATCATGTATTCAGAAGTAATATTTTTGTCATTGAATGTAATTTATATTTATACTACGATGTGAAATAAAAAAAATTAGAGAACAATTATTAGTGTTTAATCAAATCATTGAGTACATGTACCAAAATGTTGAACAAATAAAATGGTCACAACATACTTCTTGGATCTCCATCACACTCATAAATCTCTGATCCTGAGTGGTGCCATCTTTGGTTTGTTTTCCTTTTACATTATTCTGAGTGGGTGTGTCCTCTTCAGAATCTTCTTCCACTTCTCTCCCCTTGCCTTTCTTCTTGGTCGACTTCATCTTTACCTCTCGACCACCTATCCCTTCTTTTTTAGAAGTGCCGGCAGCTGTAGATGAAATTATTTTTTTCCCACAATTAAATTTTATACGTTTATCAAACATTCTGGTTCAGCCAAGTCGATTTTTTTTTCTCATCATTTAAAACTTTGATTTAAATTATGATGGTCAGTGAGGATTTTGAATATTTAGGGAAGTAAAAGATGTCAAAATACACATGGAGAAGCTTCAGAGTATTACACATCATATTTACACTGAGATGATCATTCACTTATGCGTGGACTGAATCTTTTTTTTTTATTCAATGATGACATTCTTACTTTGATATAATTTAGTGAATCAGTTATTTTTATTCTCTTATTACTGAGATGTAAGGTCTAGTCCAGCTATGACAATCAAACAGCAAGCGTGCCCAACTAGGCAAGCCAAATAATTAAAAATATCAACAAAAATAACATTGGATTTTAGTAATAATAGTGTATTATTAAAACATACGGGACTGGCACGGGCCAACAAAAAAAATCAATTAAAATTTCTTTTTATTTGAAACACTTTTCTTAAATTCTATTTCATATCCCTGGTCTAGTGCATTAAAAAAAAAATTAAATAACATTTATTCAATCACGAAGCTTTTAGAATATGTTACAATAATTTCTAAAAAATTTTTATTGCCAGTGTCAAGTTAGACATTAAAAATTGTATATTTCTTTAAAAATCCAATGTCTTAACAAGTTTTATTATAACACAAGAACTCCAAGTGTAAGATATTAAAAAGATATTTTATAGTAAATTTTAAACTGATAAACAAATAACATTTCATAGTTACATGCAGCCTTTTTCCTCCTCTGTTCTTTCTTGTCTTCTCTGGCAGAGCTACCGTCATCTAAACCTGAAACTTTGACACTTCCCTGGACAGCAGGACTCGACTCATTAGATAAAACTGAGAGATGAGATTTGGCAGCCTGATAAGATAGAAAAAAATGGGAATTTTTTTTTTTTCACATGGCAAAAGTCTAACGAAAGCAACATATTGCAAATTATACAAACAATAATAATGAATGTATATTGATTTGAGTAGTTTCTGTTATTCAGTAATGAGAATTTTTATTTTTACTCCAGGAGAAAAAAAACTCACTCGAAGCTGCTACAGCCATGAATGAAAAATACAAGTCTTATGTTGCTTATCAATACCCCTGAAATTACGGCTAACAGTTTACTTAAGAAGATTTTTTTTAATTTCCTGTGGCAAAAAACAACAACAACAACAGCTCTATACACTAACCTTCTCTGCCTTTTCGGTCATAATATCATTGAATGCTGGTATACTGTCTGCCACCAATTTATCACTGGCTACGATTGTGGAATCACATACAATTACATTTCCCTTAGCTTTGAGAATGGATGTTAACAAATCAGATGCATCTTTACGACTCAAAACTGAAGGAAGAACAGTCTGAAGGTAAATAATTTACACAGTATGAACAAAAAAATATATCTGTTTGGAAAACAATGGTCTCCAATGATAAGTTATTTTAAGTATGTTCATGACGAGGCAGTAAATTATATACAATATAAAAAACAATACGAAAAAAAAATATGCAATCCTAGTACAAAAGCAGGGAGTAAAAAAAAAATGTCAACAGCTTTTAAAAGACAAAAGGGTTATTGACGTAAAATTCATAGACTTTTAACACCTAAAATTCTTTTTCTATCAATATTACAATGTTTACGAAGATAGATTGTTTTAATGATTTACTGAAGCAGAAAAAAGTTCCAGTATTTTCAATATAGTAAAAAAAAAAAACTCTTTCAAGAGACACACCGTAGTTAATTAAAAAAGATTTAGTAATGAAGTAATAGAAAAAAATTAGTTCAATGGGAGCTGCATCCATAAATAATTCAAAAGTTCTGTCGAAAAAGTACAAATAAAATATGTCCTTTAGCATGTTGGAGATATATTACCCTCAGACATAAATATACAGAATGGATAAAAGCAACCACACTTTTGTATATAACGAGCACCCTTTATATAATTATGTAGTTATAGTTGAGATTCAGGACACCTACTAAAACATCAACCCATCCACCCAAATTCAGGGTTTCATCAACTGTGTATTTGACTTGGTCGGATATTCCTGGGCCCACACAGCAGGAACTCAGAAACACAAGAGGTTCGGATTTGAATTTCTTTTTGATGTAGCCTTTTGGATCAGATATCCCAAGCCGAGATAAGGCATCATATTCTAAAATGTAAAAGAAAAAATTATTTCATTTTAAATATTTCAAACTGAGAATGGTTTTACCTACTCAACTTTATCTTGTTGACCTACCCAAATAACCATTCTGTTTGTAAAAAGAATCCACCCATTCACTCTGTGTTCGAGTGTAAATATCAGGCAGGAATTGTGATTTGTCTTGCCGGCTTCCAGACAAACTGCCACCCAAACAGCCACTTGAAATTAATTCTTCAAGGATTGCTGTGAAAATAAAAAAAAAATTAAAGCTTAGTAGACAAGCTTTAACAGTAATGGTTGCCCTTTTCATAAAAAAAAAACAGGCAATTACAATAATTCAACTTATAGTTAAATAGTTTGCTTCGTTTACTATTTAATAATCATTTTTCAATATTCAAGACAAAAAAATTTTTAAAGCTGCTTTTAACTTGAGCCTTACAGTGGAAAAGATGTTCCTGGCAGCCTATGCTTTGTCTTATTGGTCCAATGGTTGTTGGTCTGAGAAAGCCATTGATAGAATAAATAATGATATTCATAAGATAGTGTTTAAATCCTTACATCATTTTATGACGGTAACACATTAGTTTATATAACTATTTGATAACTGAACAAAAGGGGGAAAAAAACTTCAAAATCAATAGGACAATAAACAAATTAAGTTAAAAAATAACTTTAGCTCAGGATCAAACAGTTGTATGCTCTTTTTTTGTCTGATAAATTAGATTTTAAGTTAGAAATTTTGAATGTATATTTCATTTGGTACTTACACAGTAACAGCAGATAATGTGCCCCGTACTTGGGCTTTCATGCGATTGACAAAGGCATTGGTGAAAACAATATCCATTTCATAACTGTCAATCTGGCCTTTTATTCGTTTACCCAGGTAAAAATCTATAACCTGGCAAAAAAATGAGAATGAAACCAACATCATTGCACCACTTATCAGAAAAACAGTGTAATGAATCCATGTCACTAATTAAATTTCCATAATCACCTCTCTAAAAAAATCTGCTGGCAAATCATAAGATTTCGTTAATTCTATGATGGTCACATGGCCTTTCTCTTGGAGTAAATCGTTGATCTCATCAGCCAAACGCTCACGATAGGAATTGTCAATCAACTGGCCGAGGACTAGTGTAAGATGGCTGTCATGCTTAACCATATCATTTACTTTAGCTTCAATGTGACTGTAGTCCACATTAAGAAGCTGTTGTAAATCAACAAGGTTAATCCTGCCTGCAATTTGAAGGGTTAATTAAAATTAATGGATGGAACAAGACTAGGACGAGTGTACAAATGTTTCTATGTGGGCATGAATAAATGTAAAACAAGGCCTAAACAAAAATGTATTCATAATGTTATTACTAGTAGAATTTAGAAAAATCTAAATAAGTTTGCTCTAAAGGAATGGTTCTAATATATGTATAGTGTCATAAGCTAACACTGACTTAAAAATGTACGGTTAAATCTGAAGAAAGGACTGTTAAAACCAATGCTGAATGTGTGTCTCAACTAGTTTGGCAAATACATTACATCTTAGAGAGGAACAACAACAACAAAAAACGAGTAGGTTAATTACCGGCATTGTATATAAGCTCATCTCTTATTTCTTTACCAAGCTGTTCATGTGTTAAGTATGTTTTACCATCTGATGTGTACAGCACGTCAATCAAACGAAGATCAACAAGCTTTGAAACAATTTCAATTACATTGCGTTCTGAAAGTCTAAATGTTACAACAAAATTTACCATGAGGGCATCCTTATTCACTTAGAAATTTAAGAATCTTTAATTAACTGTTAAAAGTAATTAAAATACTAGAATGGTGTTCTTTTTTTTGCCCATAATGCATGATTAGTAATGGAGTGTTTTTTTTTAGCTTTGAATCGTATGTAGAATGAAATTTTATATGATTTTATATTGATTTATATACACCTAAAACATATAATTACATCTAAATGATGCACCACCCCCTCAACCCTCCTGCCCCGAAAAATGAAGGATACAATAGTGAATTTAATTAGTCTATTAATTTATAGTATAGTAAGAGGCAGGCTTGCAGAGCCGGAGCCGGAGCCGAGGAGCCGCTACTTTTTGCTGGAGCCGGAGCCGAAAAATCTGGCGGCTCCACGGCTCCCAAATGGTTTTTTTTTTACAGCAGAATTTTTTTTTTAGCTTTAAAATTACAAATTTGTTTGATTGTTTGCCTCCTACAATTTGTAATAGACTAAAAACAAAATGGTAGCTTTCTGTATTTAACAATTTTATTATAAACAGAATATCTGAAACAGAGCAGATACATTTATAAGGCTGTGGCTATTCGGACCCGGGTCCCAATAAAATTCGATTGTTATTCGGACCCGTGGCAAATATGCACTAAGCTTAGCTATATTTAAACTTTATTAGACGGGACCCGAAAAAATAATAATACAGAGTCCGCTTAGTGAAACCCTAGACACCGAGTAACGATTAAATCATACAATTCAAACAATTATAAAAAAATAAACAAAAAACAATAATAAAGTTTATGTATAGCTAAGCTAAGTGCATATTTGCCACGGGTCCGAATAACAATCGGAGTTTATTGGAACGGGGTCCAAATAAAAATCGGAGTTTATTGGTACCTGGGTCCAGGCCCGTAGCCAGAGGGGGCTAGAGGGCTGACACCCCCCCGTTCATGACCTGAGTCCCCCCTCCCCTCCCCCCCGTGCATGATTTGAGCTTTTTGACAAAATTTTAATAATAAAGGCTATAAAACATCAATCATTTTGTTCAATTTTGTTTTAGGGGCCCGGACTGAGCTGGCCAATCAACTTTTGAAAATATTAATATCAGCACGGGGGCCCGTTTCACCCCTGCCCAGGGACCCGAAATGTCTGTCGGTGGGCCCTTTTCGTAACCTTGTAATAGTTTTATATATTGATATCTTCTGAGGACAACTAGCAACTTATTTAAGTTAATAAAATAATATTGACTTCTGACTTCACTTTTATACATATGTATAATAAAATAATAAAGTACAAACTCCGTGATTTCTGAGTGATGTTATTTATTTTGCAAATTTACTTTTTAGCAGAATTAATTTTATTTTAAATTGAATAATTGCGACTGGTCATTTGTTGTTGATAGATCTGTTCTTTGTTTTCAATATTTTATAAGAAATATCACACAAATAGCTAAGCTATATTCGTGCATCTTTGTCGTTCTTCCCGGGTTGTACGTTTAACCAACAGTATAATGATATAAATCAGGTATCTATTATGTAACAATTGTGTAGCAGAACAAATGGTCAATATATTTATAACAGGAATCAGAAATTGCTCAGCCTCAATACATTTTTGTCATTAAAACTCTTTACTATTTAAATTATTTTTAACAAAACTGCAACATGCATGCACTATTGAAACGTAGTTAAAATTATATATTTCTAATTAATAGCTAAACAATCGGTACTAAAATGCACCATTCCAGATATGGAACTGCAAAAAATTTCTTGGGGAAGGGACTCACTGAGGTCCCCTCCCAAAACCCCTCCTCTCCGTTCGCAAGCTTTTGGCGCTTCGCACCTCCATCTTCGCCCCCCCCAAACATTTCTTCTACCCCACCAGGGGCGGAATTATGGGGAGAGGCCGGGGGGCATATCCCCCACCTCCGGTTATCGCAAGTTTAGGTAATGCATCATTAAATTATCGAAATATTTTTTGTTCAAAGACCAATTTTCAACACTGAAAACAGTTTCGCCCCACCCCCGGGGATCAAAGTTTTGCCCCCCCCGTCAAAGTTGTCTAGATCCGCCGCTGTACCCCAGAATCAGTTCTTCGGCACGCCCCCCGGCCGAAAAAAAAAAAATTCTCCCCCCCCCCCAATGCAATAATCCTGGCTACGGGCCTGCCCGGGTCCGAATAGTCACTTCGAATTAATCAATAATAAATATAAATACTGAAGTCTTTAAAATATTTTAAATAATGTATCATTTTACTATTTGCTAATTTGATCATTGAAATAACTTTTTATTACTTTTGAAAATGGCGACTAGAGAAACCTCGATGGAAAATAATGATATAATTCTGGATGCACTGAAATGTTTTGTTTTTAGTAAAACCGACAATGGACGATGCGTATATTTTTCAAGTTCCTGACTCTGGGGGTGAACGCGGCAAAATTTGCATAACTTTTTATCAGCGGGATGTTAGCGTGGAGCAATTACACAATTTTTTGTCTCGTGTGATACTATCTTAATAGGGAGCCGGAGCCGTCAAAATTTGTGGGAGCCGGAGCCGAAAAAAAATATGGCGGCTCCGCAAGCCTGGTAAGAGGGTGTACAGCGTACTTGGTAAAAGAGTTGAAACATAAAGTTGAAAAATAAAACTTCGCCTTCGCCAACTAGTCTATAAAGCTGTCCATAAACATAAGAACTTTTCTGGTGCTGTTAACATTGATCATTTTCTGTTTCTTAAAAATATACTTTTGTTTTAACTGCTATAATTTAGTATAATATAGTTTTGGAAAGCTTAAAATAAACCTCAGCCTCAGGCGTAAATCACCTTAAAATCAACGATTGAAAAAAAACATTGTTGATATCTAATTTAACTGAATATTTTACATTAAGCAAATTTAACTTTTATGATGTTAGATTTCATGTGGTGCTGTCGTTAAGCCCACGTCATATGGAGATAAAAACAACTCAGATTTAAAGCAGACATAAGATAAATGATTGATATGAATCGAAACAGATTGTTATATACAAGTTATCCTCAGTGCTGCAATATTGCAATGAAAGATTTTAATGAAGAATAATATGTTGAACAGAATATAATCAATGTACGATTTACTTTTGTCTGGTTGATGACAACTGAACTTTTTGAAAATCAGCTGCTAATCGTCGGACTTCTTCCCAATCTGCCATTTTATCAACAATTAAAAGGGACGTCACTCCCCAAAATATTATCATATCAGGCCCGGCTCTTTATACTATTAATACTATTATTCTTCTGGATATTAAACTATGAAAACAAATAATATACTGCGTGCGCTACATGTCATACGATTTTTAATGACGTAGGATATATCAATTATTATAAATAATATTTTTAAATATCCGGTTTAGTTCGACAGAATAAGTATGTAATTAAATAGATAATGTATACGGATATTTAGAAAAGATCAAATAAAAAGAGCATTTTTAGTAGCATTAGTCGTTAGGAATTATTTTGATTTTCACAAGCGTAAGAGCGTTAGTTATTGTATGGTGGGTTTGTATCAAAGCAAATCAGAATGAATGCCCCATCAACTTTTGAATCATTTCTTCTGTTTGAAGGAGAAAAAAAGTAAGGTTTATTAATTTTTTACGACAGTCCGCCCACGAAATAAATTGTTTAAAGTGAAATGAGTTATGACTGAAAAAAACAACAACAGATTAATCATTTTTCATCTTGTCTGAAGTAAAGTCACAAGTTCAAGTCACATCACAAGTGAAAAGAGATGGATTGAATTGATTGTAATGAAATAAAATATGAATAATTTACTCTTTACTTTGTATGTGGCATTGTCAGTTTGAAGTGAATCAGACAAGAATTTCATCATAAATAACTAAAGAGTTGTTGAAGTCTTAAATCAATATGAACATTTATGCATTATTTTTAGACTTGACAATTAATTTATATATTTATTTTATTAGTTACAAAAAGTATATTACAAAATAAGTGATAATATTTTTCAGACTATTTTAAGACACACTTTTTTCCCCTGAAAGTTAGGGGTAAATGAGAGTCTAAATGCTATCCGGCCAGGCTTTATACTTTATAATTGTTTTTAT
The DNA here is from genome assembly GCA_021962125.1 of Bulinus truncatus. NCBI lineage: Eukaryota > Metazoa > Mollusca > Gastropoda > Planorbidae > Bulinus > Bulinus truncatus. The sequence goes on along the minus strand of JAGDYQ010000001.1, from coordinate 34,887,860 downwards.
GCTCTGAAAAATGGGTGTGTCTTATGCTTAAGTTATATGACCTATACTCTTTAAGTTAAAGTTTAAGCAATGTAAGGCATTATTATAGTACTTTATCATTATAGTCAGGTGCATCTTTATCTTAAAGACTAGACTAAAGTCCTTAAAATATCGTACATCTTTCTCAAATGTAATATTTAAATTATTTTATTTTTATATCGCATAAGCTACGGTACGAAAAAAGTACTCCGTATTTTTTTTTCCGGGGTACGAAAATAGACTTTGAAATTGAAAACATAACCTATTAAAAATTGAGGCTCTGTTTGTGTGGCTTGCTAGCACAGTGGGTTACTCGCTTGGCCGTGACTCAATTTTTGCCGACTATGTGTGGGTTCGATTCCTGTCAGAGAATTTATTTTTTTTTCAGAATAATAGATACTAATTTAGTGCATAATTTTTTGTTTTATTCGTCCGACTTTATTAACTAAAAGGATACATTCTGAAAAAAGGGGTTAGGGTTAGGGATAGCATCATATCGCTATCTGAAAAATAAAAGGGTTAGGGTTAGCATCATATCGCTCAAAAATACGCACATCTTTTTTTGTACCCCGGAGAAAAAAAAATACGGGATACTTTTTTCGTATCCTTAGCCAGGCGTTTTTATATTATATTGAATTTATTGATTAAATAACTGTCATTCTTTTATTTCTGTGAAAATTAAATATGTTTGTAGTTTCATATTGTTTTTATGCTAATTTAATACTCCTCTAAATAAAATTTAATTTTTAACCACTATTACTATTATTTTATGTTAACACATAAACATTAGAATTAGTAACTCTAGATTAGTAAGTTTTTTTTTATTTTTATATTTTTTTGAAGTTTAGATTTTAATTTATTTTACTTGTAATACATCACGATTTTTTTGTCATTATTAAATTCCTGAACGACAGATAAAAAACAACAGATTAACCATTATTTGTTTTTGAAGTTTAGATTTTTATTTATTTTTTTACTTGTAATAAAAAGTAAATAACATTAAATTATCTACTTCAGATTTGTTATTTCTTGTTTATATTATTTATATATAAAATAAGATTTAATACATTTGGTCATAATTTATTATTTTTTTTTGTAGAATATACATTGAAAAAGACTCAAAAATTCCAAATGCTGCAAGTTTCACAGTGAATAAAGAAGACCATACTTTAGGAAACTTAATCACAACGTAAGTATTATTTTAAATTTTTTCTTTGTATAGATGATGGATAAATATGCTGTTGTATTCTTAAACTTTATTGACAAAGAAGAAAACTCCGTGATTTGTCTTTAGACTATATCGATAAAAGAATTCAAATGTCAGTTTTAAAATTCTTATTCATTATAGTGTTCTATTGTAAAGACTGAATGATGTAATTATCAAGTTTGATAAAATAAAATGTATTTTGTAACAGGATTCTCTATATAAGAAAACATGTTTTGAAATGTAGATGAAATAGTTAAAGAAGAGTTGAAGCTGTAAGTCTAATTAGCGGAATGGAAATTTATAGTTATGAATTTTAAACAAGTTCAACATTCAATTTTTACTACATTTGAGATTTTTAATACCAACTAGAGATCTTTTAATTACCAAAATATGTATTTTTCCTCTACAGCCTTTTTTACTACATTTGAGATTTTTAATACCAACTAGAGATTTTTTAATTACCAAAATATGTATTTTTCCTCCACAGCCAGCTTTTAAAAGACCCACAGGTTCTGTTTGCAGGGTATAAGATTCCACATCCGTTAGAGCACAAATTTGTTCTTCGCATTCAGACCACCCCTGATTACACACCGCAAGAAGCCATTACAAATGCTATAACTGACTTGATTTCTGAAATCTCTCTTCTAGAAGAAAGGTTTAAGGTGTGTATTATTTTTTTTTTTTTCATTTCGTGCAGCATCAAGAAAATATTAAAACTGTAAAACAGATCCTTCAATTTGCAGGCAGGATTAACCTTGATGGTTTACAACAGCTTCTTAATATGGACTTCAGACACACTGAAACTAAAGTAAATGTAATGGCTAAGCATGACAGTTATGTTGCGCTTGTCCTCTGCCAGTTGATTGACAATTCCTATCATGAGCGAATATTAATGATTTACTCCAAGAGAAAGGTCATGTGAACATCATAATATTAACGAAATCTTATGATTTGCCAACAAATTTTTTTAGAGGTGATTATAGAAATTTTTTTCTTGAGATGGATTTATTACACTCTTTTTCTCACAACTGGTGCAGACTAATAACGATCTACTTCTCCACCAAATTATGAGGTTGTCTTCCTTGAGTTTGACTCGACTTAGTTCCTTGAACTCCTTGCGGAGCAAAGGGCTTTTGCAATCACTCTCCAGCGCACTCTGTTTTGGGAGGCCTTTTTCAATTTCCTCCCATGTCTGGTTACAACTTTTCATCTCTTGTTCACAAGACCTTCTCTGTTTGAGCATGTAGAATACCCTATGCTGATCTGGTTCACCTGTATTGAAACCAGCTCAATATGACAGTTTCTTTTGTTTTAGCTTTTTCTAAGTATGGTGTAAAAGAGCACTGACTATGAGTAATGTAAAAAAAATAACTTATGAAGCTGGATTTATTAAAGGCTTTTTCTTCAAAAATATTTCGTTTATTGCAATTTTACATCTAGATTTGGACGGTATAATGTTGTACAAAAGGGAGGTAATTAAGTCTTTACCTGTTGCTCTCATTAGTGCCTTTTCAGTTTGCATTGAGTGGCACTACGCAAGTGTCATGCAGAGAGCTGAGCTTGTTCTTAATTCATGGTAAATAGATTTAAATTATGATCAACTTCTTAACTGACTTTTTTTTTTTTAAAGATTATTGATGAAATAAAAAAAAAAAAATCGTTTTATTAGTGTGTTATGTACAAGGATCTTTCGGGGCGTTGACTTGACGTCGTCACTAATCAAATGTGTCAGTACTCTGACACATTAGAATAACACACCCGCTAGTACACACAGTAGCACAATACTGAAATAGTCAATCAGGAAAACAAACACGGTATTCCTCAAAAAGCGAAAAGTAATAAGTAAATTTAATCCAACCATATATATGAAAATAACATCATTACAAGAATACAATAGTCCCATGAATACATCCACAGCCTAACTTCTACAAAAACGTCTACCTCTAGCTGTGCCACTTCAACGACTGACCACCACGGGCTGTTACCTCTTAACTACCGACCGCCGTCCCACACAGCAGACTACTGGCTAGCCCGTGTGCACTAGTTCCGGTCTCCTACCGTGAACTCCTTTTTACGATTAGCACGCCCTTTAACCCCAACCCAGCTCTCATAGCCAGCACCCGACAGTCCCCCACCCAATATCCCAACCAATGCACAACAAGTGATAAGTCAATTTATCGAGCATCAAACATATCACAACTTTTTGGGTTATTGGAATCGGATGATTTTTTTACCCAATATCCAAATATTCATCCAATATGTTCGACTCCAGTCTAACCTATTCTTAAGCATTCCAAAAAGTCTGCTATTTCTAAGTCAGAAACAAATAAGAACATGTATCAGAATGAGAACAATTTTGTCATCATTCCATGACTAGTTAGTTAGGTTTAAATCTGCCATGGCGATGTGTATTTCTCTTTGCACAGATATACATCTTCTTGCTGGGATTAAAAAATGTTCACAGAGTCTTTAATTTCATGCTGATTAAAAGTTTTCAGAGAATATTTTATTTGAATGTTTCATTATTTATTGACAGTAAATTTTTTAGGCATAGATGTTTTGGTTATAGTTTTTTTTTTTAATACTTTATTGGTGAATTAAGTTTTTTTAAATTGAAATTGAAAGAAGTCCAGGATGATGTCACACTGACCTTGTATACATACAAGCTGTTACCTGCATGCTCACACACATTTGAAAAAACAAAATATCACAATTTTTTTTTAATAGACTTTTAAAATGCGCTTCAAATTGAAAGATAAATATACCTTGATTAATGTTATCGTTGGATAGAGTTTGAAAACATTCAAAGACCAGAATATTTTTATGTTAAAATTTTGTTATTTCATAAATACAAGAGATACTAACTGGCGCTCACACTTTTATTTTGTCAAAATAATTTCTGTAAACATTTGTATGATTTAAGCCGGAGGAATTATGTATGATTTAAGCTGGAGGAATTATCTTTTACTTTTTAATGCTTTTGTTAGTAAAGTTTACAAAATATATTTAAAAAAAAAAAACACACATTATTAAAAAAAACAAAAAAAAACAGCTCTGCATGGTACAGAATGGTGCTATAGTTGTGACTTCTTTTTCTGAAATTTCCCTCTTTATATAAACATTATTGAAAAATTAATTAGCATCAGACTCCATAAGAATTTAAAAATAAATAAATGTATGTTTTAAAAATGTAATATAAATGTGAAGACTTATTTGAAATGCACATTTAAAAATAAATGTTTCTTGATTTAACATTTCAGGATGCAGTCAGAGAAAAGCAAGAAGGATCGCCTGTTTGAATTTTTTTCATATTTTTTTTTAACTGTTATTTTGATTTTAACTTTTAACCAATATATGTTATTATTGAAAAAAAAAATTGACTGGAAATTAAATGTAACATACAATCCTACAATTGACTTTTTTTTAAATTAATAATAGTATATCAATAGTTAAAATTTTATTCTTACAGTTGTAAAAATATCATTCTTACATAAACATGGATTAGTTTTTTATTTGCATTAAGTCCCCGATTAGTTGGGTTGTTAAGCATTTAGATGCTATAAACCGGTGGTGGCAAATCTTTTTGGGGGCTGCATGCCCATAATTCAACGAAAAAGCCAGTTACACGTATTTTTTTTTTTTATAGCAAAGTGCCAACACTCCAATAAAAATTAAGGAAGTGATATTTTAGTCGCATGCCAACTGATGAGGCTCTGTGTGCCATAGGTTCGCCACCACTGCTATATACCAATAGTGAGACACATTTTTGAAAGACCCTTCATTCATTCCCACCATAGTTGGTGCAATGGCCTTGAAGGTTTTTCTTTTGTTGCTCACTTCAAAAAAAAAAAGAGTGGTTTTTTTTGCGACCCACCCGCTAAGAAAATCTTTGTTAAGAAAAAATGGAATAAAAGCGGCATGAGTTGTAAACAAAGATTTCCCCTTTTACTTTGCAGATTTGCAATATTTTTCTTTCGTAACAAATTGAAGAAATAGAGTTTTTTTTTTTGTGCATATGTAGATGATGGAAAAATCAATCCTTTAATTATAATCATTCATGTATTTAATAGACTCCAGGGACCCAACAGGTCAAAGGTACATGGCTGTGGGAAGGGTGGAGTTGGGTACGCTGTAGCTAATATTGTTTTTTTTTTTTTTAATCTGTCTTTCAACATATTGAATAATGACACAATTAATAATGATGTTTTCATTGTCAATTAATAAGATTGATTCGCGACCCACACTTTGAGAAACACTGGACTAAAGAGATGAATGATTCATTTTAGTGACAAAAAAATATCAGTAATCCAAAGTGGTAAATCATTAAGAAAAATCATTCCAATTTCACACTTCAAAGTTTACAAGGGACAACAGCAACTTGTCACATGCCAATGATTGTGTTATAATGGTTGTGCATTGAGAATGCTTTGCATTCTACTCAGTGGCGTACAAGGGGGGGGGGCGGTGGGTGCGGTCCGCACCGGGCGGCACTTTTTATTACTTTTTAGGGGGGGGGGCGGCAAAAATGTATAGATTAAATTGAAATACCTAAATGAGAGGGCGGCAAAATCGTCTTCCGCCCTGGGCGGCCGATACCCACGCTACGCCGCTGATTCTACTCAATATGTATCTGAATTAGAGTGCCTGTTACTTCCATGTACCCCCCCCCCCCAGTCACTTCAGCCCACCCCCTTCTCAGACACTGATAAATATTGCGTGTCCCTCAAAAACAAAGATGTTGGGCGGATTGCCACGTGGTGTAGATGCTCAACTGTCGACTTGATAAGTCCCGGGTTCGATCCTCCATGTCAACTAAAAGGATATTTCCAGGTCCTGAATAAAGTTGTTTGAACTACCTCAAGTCCACCAGCTTTAAATGGATACCTGACTTGATGGAAGAAAGTCGGCTGGGCGTTGTTCTGACCACACAATCCCTTTATATGCCGTGGTTACAGAAACAGATGAATTCTACACCTCATGTGCCCCGATGGCCCTTCAGGGGCTTTGGGAACTCGACTTAAAAACTTGACGGGAAATAATGATACAATAGTAAATTTCGTATTTCGATGTCCCCCCCCCCTCCCCCTTTTTTTCATAGTTGGGCAACAGGCTTCGTCCGTATGTTCCCTACTTCTTATCTATGCTTAAGAGAAATCTTCAACGTTAATACCCTTTTAATGCACCCCCCTCCCATTCAAAAACCTTATAATAGTATATGTACATATACCATTTGGCGCCCCTTTGTGAGTAGCGCCCGAGGCATGATCCCCCCCCCCTGATCACCCCTCGCTACGCCTCTGCAAACGGGCATATAGAGAGCAGGGCAATCTATTGTGTTCAAATGCATTTTTTTAAACAGGAAAAACGGAGTGGTTCCCCTTTACCTTACACAATAACAAACTTATTCTTCTTCCTTTGGCTCCACAGCCCAGTTAGGGCCATAGCCTTCCATACTTCTCTTCTCCACTTTTCCCGATCCATGGTTTCTTCCTTCACTCTCTCACGCATATGACTTTAAGGTCTTTCTCCACTTCCTCTAACCATCTGCTTCTTGGTCTGTCCTTTGGTCATTTCTCATTGGGTGTTGCCTTATATATTGCTTTGGGACCTCTGTTGTTTTCCACTCTTTCTATGTGCCCTACCCACCTCAATCTATTCATTTTGATTTCAGCTTTTATATTTGATTCTTCGTATATCAAACTTTTAGATTCGTAATATTATATAGAAATAAAGTTATACTTATGAATACATGATGTATGCTAACAGCAACCAATGCAATTTAGCATACTTCCCAATTTTAGCTTCTGTGGTTTTGAAATTTATTAACTTTCAAATTTTAGTTTGGGTCTCTAGTTTGTAGATATAGTTAGGGAGCTGGTCATCATGCCACGTGGAGGCGGGAGAGGCGCTAAAGGGTATGTTGTTCTTCATCTGTTTTTTTTTTTTTAATCTGTCGTTGACGTATTTAATAACGTCACTACAAAATAAGAAAGTTTTCACGATTAATGAAAAAAGATTGATTCGCGAACCACACTTTGAGAAACACTGGTCTATGATTCATTTTGGTGACTCAAAAAAAAATATCAGCACTGCAATCGTATGCAATGTGGTGATTCATTATGAAAAATCACTCCAGTTTCCCCACTTCAAAGTTTACAAGGAGCAACAACTGCCTTGATATGAATACTACTGACGTTCAACTTGAAATAACACAAATATAAACACGAATAGCTGTCGGTGTGTAGATTCAGATGCAATCATATGAATAGAAAAAAAATGACCTACAATTATTATTGATAAATCCTTGGATGACATTTCTCACTTATGAAACATTTACAGATATGTGTTAGATTATTGATTGGTTCAATCGTAATATCACGTGACATCTATATTTGGATTGTAGTAACATGGTTCGTATGTTTTATTAATTTAAAACACATCTTAAAAAAAGTTTTTTTTTTTAATTAAAGGGGCATAACTCTTAAAAAAGTTGTTTGGTTTCGGAATCGTCCTGTCGGCGGTTCTCAAAGTAATGTGGCCATAAAATGTATACATTCAGTTTTCATCCTTTTTTTTCCCCTTCCTTTCTCTGCACGTGGATATCGAAAAAAACTTTGTGAGTCGCTTGATAACAATCGATCTAAGTGCATATCAAATAGGGGACGGGGGGTGTGTAATTAATTAGGAGTGATGACGATTGAAGAAAACTGAGGCAAGTAAAGTGCACTACTAGAGAATTCCAACACCCCCCCCCCCTTTTTTTTTGGGGGGACACCCAATGAGAAAAAAACCTAAGGGCAGACCGAGATTGTCAGGGCCGCTGCAAAGAGGGGCGGGGTGGGGGGCACTTGTCAGGAGCCCCGTCCCTATCTACATTTTCTTACATCTATTTAATTTTTGCTAATATGCTTGGCTCTCTTTTTTTTTTAATTTGGAATAATGGAAACAATGGGGGGGGGGGGGGGTTAGATGTTCACACTGCTGTCCCTTGGTCTCGTCGACTGTGAACAAGTTTGACAAGTTAAATTAGAAATTCCTTCACCAATATTAATCCGTTATAGTAATAACATTTCCTCAGACGCAAAAAGAGGTGAAAAAAAAAAAAACCTCAAAAACTTTATCGACTGGATCGCAGTATTAGACCTCCCCCACTCACCCTTGCGCTTCTGTCCCCCACTTTTTGTTTTCCTCTCTCTCTCTCTCTCTCTCGTGTTATCTCGTGATATCCAGCCTGTCTCACGGACATCGAAGCCTATCGTGCTATTCGCACGGTGACAGCTTGCATCTGTTACCAAGAGAAGATTTCTTCACTAACTGCCCGAGACACGAGAAAGAGCGTGCCGATAATAACATCCCCGGGTCCTCATCGCGCGAACGTGTGGACAAGGGAAGGGGGTGAGGAGGAAGGAAAAAGAAAAACCAAATCTGTTTATGGTTTTAACATCTCTTCGAAATCTCGCGGTGTATCCGTGTGTTCAATTAGACACTGTTTGTACTCACTCGGCCGCGGGATTTAGTGAAATTATGTTCCGTGTGGGGATATAAATAACGAGTGTTGTCATTTCGAACGAGTTGTTTTTTTCTTTTTCCTTCTTATATAGACCAGTGCTGTCTTATGATTATTGTTTCGGTGATAAGGTAAGTCCAAGATTTTTGTTTTTATGAAGAGACTTTTACTTTTTAGGGACTGTTCACTTATTACGCAACGCCTGGGGGGGGGGGGGGGAGAATGACAGGTAATGATAAAGATTGGTTAAAAAATTGTTATGTTAGAGTGGGTGGGGGAGAATGACAGGTAATGATAAAGATTGATAAAAAAAAAAACCCTGTAATGCGGAGGGGGGGGGGAGTTCAAAATCAAGGGGAAAAAAGCGTTACGTACTAAATGAATGTTCCCTTAATCACTTAAAACAACTCGACCTCATCTATACTTTATATTCATGTTTTTTTTTTTTTGCTTAAAGAAATACATTTAAATCAATTAAAAAAAAATATTCCAAAATCTAATACAACAGGGCTATCTTACAGATTTTTTTTTTGTTAGGATGTTTTTAACTCCCCCCCCCCCAATCGTCTCCATTACCTACCAAAATCTCTCATGCGATTCTTTTTTAGTAAATATTGCAATATCATAGAGACAATGCCGGGCTTAATTACAGTTTGGCCTTGGGGAAAAGAAAACAAGGTTAAGGGTAGCGTTCATTTAAGTATGATCAGTGGCGACACTAGCAGTGGGTGCAAAGGGGGCGGGGTCTGCCTACTTCTCCACCAGCCAGGGGTGACCTCTGTTGACATTTCCAGAGTCGGCCCCGGGCGACACCAACGGTAGTTTGTTTGACGCTACTCAGAGTAGTCTTCATTCATTTTTATCACGCGAGAACAAATCTAAACAACAAAACGCGTAGTCGCCGTAGTGCACCCCCCTCCCCACCCCCACCCATGAACTAGGGGCCCGGTGGCAGTGTGGTAGAGCGCTCGACAATGTTGTGGTGAAGGTAAAGGCGACTGGGCATTGTTCTAGCCACACTACGCCATAGAATAGCCCGTGGCTACGGAAACAGGTGATCTTTACTTCATCTGACGATCTGTTTTTTAGGCTGTATAAGAAAACCTGTTAAGGTGATCCATGGGCCATTTAAGGTTTCTGCTTGTTGTTTTTTCTATCTTGTTTTATTTTTTAAGCTACACTAGCCATTTTTGGCACATGCATACAACATACCAATTAATGAACAAAAAAATTTAAAAAAAATATAAAAAAAATTATTTAAAAATGTATTTTGTGACTTTTTTGGGTAAAAAAGTGTAATTTTAAGACATATTTTCAACAATTTTCAAAGAACCAATTTTTAAAATCTATTGTAGATATCGTAAAATAACTTTGCGCAAATGTTAATGAGTGTGTTTCAAACAAAAGTCCAATTTTTTTTTTTTTTGGAAATATTAAATAGAATTTTTTTTATAATTTTTGTTCTTACCTACCCCCCCCCCCCCCGAAGAATTAACTTTTTTTGAGAAAAAACAACTAGCAGAAACCTTGAATGCCCCATGGACCACCTTAAACTATTCCCCCAGAGATATGCGCGAGTATCCGTACCTGGCCGTTACCTAACAGAAGCTTTGTTAACCCTTGTGTTGGAGACCTCTAACTTCATTAGTTGAACAATTTAGCAAAGCGTACCATGGATCGCACCATGATGCATCACATCATGGATAGCACAATGGATCGCACCATGGATCGTACCGTTGATCGCACCATGGATAGCACAATGGATCGCACCATGGATCGTACCGTTGATCGCACCATGGATAGCACCATGGATCGCACCGTGAATCGCACCATGGATAGCACTAAACGTCTGCACCAAAATTTCAACATCTCACATCAGGAATATTAATTATGTCCGTGTTAGGGTTAGATGTTGATCTAATTATCCTTTAAAATCACAGATTTGATTTTCGATATTACCCTTTTTACATCATCATCATCATATCTTTTCGTGTAGAGGCTATGGAGAGACCAGTGAAGACATATAGATAGTGGAGAGACCACTGAAGACATATTGATAGTGGAGAGACCACTGAAGACATATAGATAGTGGAGAGACCACTGAAGACATATTGATAGTGCAGAGACCACTGAAGACATATAGATATTGGAGAGACCACTGAAGACATATAGATAGTGGAGAGACCACTGAAGACATATAGATAGTGGAGAGACCACTGAAGACATATAGATAGGTGACTGGACTCGCCGGGATTCGAGCCCCTACAACACAACATGAAGATGGGGCTCACAAAGCGGCGAGTCAAACGCACAGATATATCTCGACTTCTAATCATTTTCATTTTATAAGGCCGAAGAGATGCAGTATACAGAACATCAATTTTACAGAATTCACATCGTCAAATTAAATTTGATTTTTCAGAAAACCGCCATTTTCAAAACATGTTCGTACTTTAAGGCATTTAGATATTCTTTGTTCAGTTTCCAAATTGTTCAAATATGAAGACGTTTTGATTTTGAAAAAAGTGGCGGCATTTTTAGAGTCCAGCCCGAAAGCCACAAAAGCTAATGACGCAACTTTATCTAATTATCAGAATAGCGCATAGAGTCAATTTTAATAAGATAAAATAACAATAATCAGTAGCTGGCTATCTATAACACGGCGTAATATCAATATGTTTAGCATACATGTACACAGCTTCACTTTCATAGGAAGTGGCTATGTTGGACATGAAGCCTTAAGCCAGGGGTGGGCAAACAGAGTATATTTGGTCGTAGATTTTACTCACTGGTGACACGCAGTGGTTCCACAAGAGTACTCAGAACCCCACACATTTTTAGATAGTGGTTCACCATTATCCGTCCGTCTGACTGTTTTGTCTGTTCTCTCCTGTTCTGTTTGTTCGTTGTCGGTCTGTTCTGTCAGCCTGTTATTTCTGTATGTCTGTTCTGCATATATGTATGTCTGTCTGTTCTGTCTGTATGTTCTGTTTGTCTGTATGTCTGATCTGCATATATGTATGTCTGTCTGTTCTGTCTGTATGTTCTGTTTGTCTGTATGTCTGATCTATCTATCTATCTATCTATCTATCTATCTATCTATCTATCTATCTATCTATCTATCTATCTATCTATCTATCTATCTATCTATCTATCTATCTATCTATCTATCTATCTATCTATCTATCATCTCTTTGCCAGTTGGCCTATTTTTTCATGCGGAAACACAAGTACTAGTTATTTTACTCATTAGCTCATAGTCCTTCAGTTTATACTAACAAAGTCACTAACCACTAACCCCTTATGGGATAAACGCTGCTACTATAACTTAATGGACGTCATTCTAAACTTTGTGTCTGATCCGTAGCTCCATCTATATGGGTCAGCTTAAATCACACACATATACACAGACACGCAGACACACACACACACACACAACACTTCATGTTAATCCTGACGACTGGTCTCTTGCTCCCCCCCCCCCCGCTTTCACCTCCCCCCACTACCAACCTGTTGCTCATCAATTTGAAGTTGCCACTAGTACAAACCAAGACAATGACTTAAAGTTAACTATATAAATGTACATGAATTGACTTTTACACTACGACTTTATCATAACTCCGGATTTGAACAGATAGACAACATTTATTAGTCGTCTTGTATTTTTTTTTATTGTTTTCTTATGTAGTCACGTGACTTATTTATCGAAAATAGTGTTAATCTAAAAATCAACGAATGAGAATGTTTCAGTGTTTAACACAATCTTTTTAATAGTAGCAGTATATATATATATATATATATATATATATATATATATATATATATATATATATATATATTACAAGCTAGAACAATGACGATCATGGTCGCCCATTAGATCAGCTAGGCATGGATTCAATTATATATATACATATTAGGGTGTCCCAAAAAAATGAAGTTTTGAAATGTTGATGTCTCACCCCACAGAATATGTCTGTATGGTAACAGTAGTTAACCTGCAAAATTTCAGCTCATTTGGACAATGTTTAGAGGTCCCCCAAGAGGTTTAAAGTTCCAGATTTTGGTGTAAAATCATTCGCGGTCAAATCTAATACAGCGTTAATGTTGCATTATATGCGAAACTGATATATTAAGTAACAAATTGATGCTTAGTATTGTTTATAATATTAAATGAAACAAAATATATAAATCTTGAATGGTTTATATTTTTAAATTTGAAATTTAAGTAAAAAATTATGAAAAACAAAGTTTTATTCATTTTGTCAAGTTAATTCTTGAATCAATGTCAATCTGCTTGAAAAATAATAATAAGAAGAAATGCTAATAAGCATTCCTGCTATTTATTTTGTACTTTGTACTGTAGGGTAGACAAAAATTTAAAAAAGTTCTTCAAATTTAAATTTTAGCCAGCTGTTCACGATTACACTCTGCAAAATTTTTCCGATGTTTTTCAACCACTTGGAGCAAAAATTGTCTTTGTTCTGCATTCTTGATGATACTGTCATTGAAATTTTGTATCACTGCTACACTTCGCTCTGCAGAGTCATTGATACAAGCCAGATTCTTTACAAAATCTGCTGCAACTTTAAAAGATCTGACCAGGCTTCAACAGGAACATCTATAAAACTGGCATCAATGTTGGATGTTTCAAAAAATGTGGTAGAAGCACGCAAATCAACAACACTTTTTGATAGTGTTTTTATGAGATGCGGTCCACGTTCTGATTGCATTGTCCGAACAAGGCCAGTTTTTTCTTTGTCCGACAAAAGGGTTTAAAATAACGCAAGCGTCGACAGTTCCGGACTCAAGTACCACGAGTGACGCACCATCATTTTCAATCCAGTCGATCGAAGAACAGCATCATCATATTCGTATAAACGCTTTATCAACAAGATATCATTCACAGGTGCATCTGCGGTGAGCCTGCATGAAAACCATGATTGAAGATAAACACATATGGTAAACCGATTAAAGCGCTGATTACCTTGTAATTCTCGAGCTGTTAACTGAAAGATGGTTTCATTGCCTGCAAACAATAGATCGATTTTCAATGCATAGATTGCTTTCGCCATCCACCTTGCCCAGGTCTGCGAATGCTGACATCAACCTCCAACCCAACCATTTGTGCAGCAAGCAGAAGAAATTCCAAATAATCATCACATGAATGACTGACCTCAAGTTGACATTTAATAAATTCTTTAATCGAATCAGACACGATTATCAAAGGGGCGGATCTGGCTTCGGGTGTGCGGTTTAATTCTGGGCATTTTTCTCGAAACCTCTTAAAAAACAAAATCTCTGGTCCAGTGGATGGTCCAAGACAAACATTGAATGCATCGGAAAGGAGTACTTCCAACATGTGATGACGGCATGCCATCCATAATAGATTACGTCCCAGGGCTACTTCTAACAGAGTGCAAGCTCCATTGAGTCTTCCAGTATTGGAAGCCGTAGTGTCGAAGCACATGCTGATGACCATACATTCGCACTTCCATATGTTCATATACTGCATCAGCAGCTACCCATCCTGACCCGGATGCTAACTTGGGAACACCAAGAAGCTTTGTAGTGCCATCGACAAGTGACGAGAGCAGGACAGGTAATCGATCGCCTTTGTTGGTAACATGTCCGGTAACATCGGGCAATAGCTTACCATCCCAATGTACAATTGATTTTGAGGGAATATAGTCTTCTTTTATACATGCTGCAGCTTGTTGACGACAAAGCTTGCGATGACGATGCATTGTTCTCTTGGAAAATACTGTGTCAGATGTCGGAACACCAGCTTCGTTGAATGCGGATGCAAGTATCATTGTTGATTTTCTAATGCTGGTGTTCGTTCTGTCCAGCACTGCAGCAACTTTTGGTGATATGATGCCTGACAATTTAGCATGCTTAGTTTAAAAAAAATTAAATCTTCAAAAAATATGCACATTGCTTAAATTTTGCACATTAGGTATTTTATATGTTTTCTAGCATATATTACATTTTCTAATTAAGAATCACACAATTTCAACTCTAGTTAATGGTAGCAATGAGATAAATATAAGTATATTTAAACTTCATTGTATTCAACTATGGCATGCAAAAACTGCAAATTATTTGAGCCATGATTCGTCTGGATTTTTATGTTGGCTTAATACTGGAATTTAAAAGCTCTTGGGGGACCTCTAAATGTTGTTCAAATGAGCTGCAACTTCACCAATTCACTCATTGTACCCAAGAGACACATTTCAGGGGGTGAGACATTTTTGGGACACCCTAATATATATATATATATATATATATATATATATATATATATATATATATATATATATACATACATTGCAATTCTTAGAAAAATATTGTAAATTTTTTTTTAAACTTTGCTCATTTTCTCATCAGTCAATACCACGTTTATAAAAGTGAAACGAGCTAATTTCGACGAAGATTTGAAGCAGCTTGCATCGGCCCGATGACCTCCGCCACATTAAATTTCAAATTTTTCAAGACACAATTTTGGCCAAAGAGCGACGCAGCGTATATAATATAGTAAAAATCGGACATTGTCTGGGGAAAAAAATCTTTTTGATGCTATCAACAAATAAAACAACAACGCGCGAGTTTATGAAACATCTGAAAAGATTTCTGAATCCAACCTCGCTAATATAAAGTGCACCAGACTAACACTAGTCCTTGAGACGGTCTGTCTTCAAAGTCTGTCTAGGGTAACAAACAAAATTCACATCCAAACGCATTGGGAAACTATATGTGAGAAAATAAAATAAAAAAGATAAAGATAAAAAAAAGGTAATAAGATATTGATTTGTCTAGAGAAGGAGTTGTCGAACATACTTTTGACCCGGAAGCTCTGTTGAGATGACGAACTCTTCTCCCTATGTGTGTGGTGGGTGAATTGACCTGGCCCGTGCAGGAAATGGGTCGAAACTAGTCTAGTATAAATCCTGTTTAAGTATTTGAACGCATCGGACGTCAGTGGGTCATCCTTGACAAACGGGTCCATTATATAATTGATGTTTGTACAAAATTCTCAGACTGATAAAGTTTAGGAGGTCTTTTTGTGAAAATGAATTTTTCGGGGGGGGGGGGGGGAAGGGGGGGGGGGAGGAGGAGGAGGGGGCAATATGCTGGTATGGCCCTGAAGTAAGAGCCAACCTTAATATGGCCATGCTAGGGGTGGGGCATACGTTAATATGGCCCTGAAGTAAGAGCCAACCTTAATATGGCCATGCTAGGGGTGGGGCATACGTTAATATGGCCCTGAAGTAAGAGCCAACCTTAATATGGCCATGCTAGGGGTGGGGCATACGTTAATATGGCCCTGAAGTAAGAGCCAACCTTAATATGGCCATGCTAGGGGTGGGGCATACGTTAATATGGCCCTGAAGTAAGAGCCAACCTTAATATGGCCATGCTAGGGGTGGGGCATACGTTAATATGGCCCTGAAGTAAGAGCCAACCTTAATATGGCCATGCTAGGGGTGGGGCATACGTTAATATGGCCCTGAAGTAAGAGCCAACCTTAATATGGCCATGCTAGGGGTGGGGCATACGTTAATATGGCCCTGAAGTAAGAGCCAACCTTAATATGGCCATGCTAGGGGTGGGGCATACGTTAATATGGCCCTGAAGTAAGAGCCAACCTTAATATGGCCATGCTAGGGGTGGGGCATACGTTAATATGGCCCTGAAGTAAGAGCCAACCTTAATATGGCCATGCTAGGGGTGGGGCATACGTTAATATGGCCCTGAAGTAAGAGCCAACCTTAATATGGCCATGCTAGGGGTGGGGCATACGTTAATATGGCCCTGCTGAAAAGGGGGGAGGCTTGTACGTAAATCCGCACCGAGCAAGTGATGCTTATAGGATATAGACCATTTTTGAATCGTAGATCTGATAACCGACTGATTGATTGTAAGCCTGGGTTACTGATTGATTTTTGACACTGGATTGAGATCCCGATGAACTCATTGAAAAAAAAAATGACTAAATGATTGAATTAACACATAATCGACTTATGCACTGATTGATTGATTGACCGACATGGTGACACATTGACTAGCAGACTGATTTGATTGACAGACTCGTTGATTAACTGATGGACAGACTTAATTTTTTTTTAGGAATGGTAGTGGGTGGGGGAAGGGAGCGGGTTTAGGATCTGTCCATTATTTATGTCAACAAATTTTTGACGATTTTTACCTCCCCCCCCCCTTGTCAACAACTTGTCAAACTTCCAGAGACCCCCCTATATAATTACGTCAACATTTGATTACCCCCCCCCCCTAAAAAAGGTGGCTTCCAAAATGTTTATGTGGCAAAATTAGTAGGAATATAGTTAGTTTAATTAAAATACTGAATGTTAGACGAGTGTGTAACACAGGACTACAAACGCTGCTTAATTTTCCTATTTATTAAGTAATTATATTAAATTTTAAAAAAAGTAACATTGTTGACGTCAGCTTTTCTTGACCTCCCCTACTCCCCCTTGTCAACAATTGTCAAAAATTTTCTGACCCCTTCTCCCTCCTACTTTGTTGACGTAATTAATGGACAGCCCCTTAGGCAAAAAATTTCAGTGAGTCACGGACCCCTGAGGGCGAACCTATCTCTTGAGACCGGGATGACATTAGATTTGATAGGAATGTATACCTGAATGGGGCCCTTCATTGGGGGGGAAGAGGCAGGCGGTCTCCTATTTTTCCTATCAAATAAGTAAGGTCTGTCTGTGGCTAACTGACTGATTGCTACACTGACTATCCGGCGGTGACTATAAATCTTATTATTTGGTTAGCGTCTACAAACAGATGCGATGAATTAGTTTGTTTCCTCTGGGCGTGTACATGTTTCTCAAACGCAAACACAAACACATACACATATTGACACAGACATATACACACACTCACACACATGCAACTCAAATGCCTAACTTTGTCCGTTTTGTGTAGAGAGCTAGGAGGAGACTGAATTGAAAGCTGAAATACATTTAAAATTGAACAAAAGAGATGTGTTTTGTGACCCATTGAAAGAGGTCACGCCGAAATTTAACCGTGATTAAGTTATCCTTGAAGTTTAACTTACCTCAGTTCCGGTGTGGCCGAAGACCTGGTCATTATGAAGTATTGATCTGAAGATTTAATAAATGACTGCAGCAGCTCCCTTCCTTTCTCCATGGTTGTTACCCCCCCCCCCCGCACACACACACCCTTGCATATGTACAGCTGACAACTGAGAACAGCCTCCTAAATGTTGTAGTCCTGCTACCTCACCCCCCTCTCCCACCTCTCTTTTGCGACATCTCCACCCCTCTCTTTTACGACATCTCTCCACCTCTCTTTTACGACATCTCTCCACCCTCTCTTTTACGACATCTCTCCACCCTCTCTTTTACGACATCTCTCCACCCTCTCTTTTGCGACATCTCTCCACCCTCTCTTTTACGACATCTCTCCACCCTCTCTTTTGCGACATCTCTCCACCCTCTCTTTTACGACATCTCTTCACCCTCTCTTTTTTACGACATCTCTCCACCTGTCTGACATATTCAACACACGAAAAATAAATAAACGCGACCACAGCATATGAAGTCTGACCGGCTATCTTACAATGTGGCACAACCCTCGGGAAATATTCAGGGATCAAACAAAGAGAGAAAAGAAAAAAATCTGGCCAACAGTTGCTCTGACGACAATCTTGTTCAATGAACTCACTCGGGAGCAACGGAATATTAGTTATGGGCCTCGGGGAGGCGCTGGGGGGGGGGCTGTGGGGAGGGGAGATGGTAACGGGGTATTTGTGCTGTCGTAATTGAGTCGTTGTTATAGGAGGAACTGACGTAAGTGGTGCTTTGTTTAAACATAGGTCACTGCCGTTATTGGTGCTATGTTTAAACCAAGGTCGGTGTCGTTATTGGTGCTTTGTTTAGACATAGGTCACTGCCGTTATTGGTGTTTTGTTTAAACATGGGTCAGTGCCGTTATTGGTGCTTTGGTTAGACATAGGTCACTGCCGTTATTGGTGCTATGTTTAAACCAAGGTCGGTGTCGTTATTGGTGCTTTGTTTAGACATAGGTCACTGCCGTTATTGGTACTATGTTTAAACCAAGGTCGGTGTCGTTATTAGTGCTTTGTTTAAACCAAGGTTTGTGCCGTTATTAGTGCTTTGTTTAAACATAGGTCAGTGCCGTTATTGGTGCTATGTTTAAACCAAGGTTTGTGCCGTTATTGGTGCTTTGTTTAAACATGGGTCATTTTAAGTATGTGATGTTTCCTCGAATTTGTGAAAGTTGCTGAACGTGTTCTTTGGCGTGTGTGATTGTAACGTGTGTCAGCGTGCTGCGTCGCAGTGCGCTTGTCATGTTAGTGTGTCATCGTACCAGTGTCAACCTACCGTGTGCACTTGTAGGTGCGCCATTGGACGTGTGTCAGATTAATGTCTCACTATAGGTTTGTCTTTTTGGTGTGTCATCGTAATGTATCGATATATTGTGTGCAATCGAAGGTGCGCCATTCTAAGTGTGACACTTATGTCGGTTTAAGTGTGTCATCGTAATGTATCGATATATTGTGTGCTATCGAAGGTGCGCCATTCTAAGTGTGACACTTATGTCGTTTTAAGTGTGTCATCGTAATATATCGATATATTGTGTGCAATCGAAGGTGCGCCATTCTAAGTGTGACACTTATGTCGGTTTAAGTGTGTCATCGGACGTTATGGCCACGTCCAATGTGTCATATCATTGTAGCGTGTGTCGTGTCGCTTTAGTCCGCCCTTTATATGTTAAGTAATTTTTACCGTGTGCCATTGCAGCGTGTGTCGTTATGCGTGCACCACATGTTACTGCATGTTTCCCATTGTTCGTATGTTCGTTGGTCAGCGAATTCAATAAAGAAAGATCATGTCATTTTTTTCCAAATGTACATTTTCATTTTTAATTAGGCCTTGTTTAGTGGGGGGTTGGGGGAAGGAAGGAAGCATTGCTCTTCAACTACCTAAGCCTTGCGATGCGAATTCTCTAAAGTGAAACAAAAAGTCTTTCCCCCTATTTTAGTTGTATTTCGTTTCAACAAACTATTTAGCTCGAGAATATTTTTTTTCTTTTAAATCTTGAAAGTTGTCTTTTTTAATCATGCTGACTTGCTGAAGTAACCACAGACTCCCCTACCCTCTCCCCCCCAAGCCTACACACCCTCCCCTGCCCCGCCTCCAATCGTCGCTGGTATTTTGGGACCCATTTTATCAAAGAATCAATAAACTGAGTTAGGGCGCAGTGTATCTCAAACCAAACGGCTGTCGTCCCAGTGCACTTTGTAACAAGCAACTGAGTGGGTCTTACGGATGGGGTAAATTAGGTGGCTGGCTTGATTTGATCCCCCCCCCACCACCCATCTCCCATTTCTAAAGGTGTCGTCTGTTCGGGACTGGTATGTAAATAGCATAAATGACTTTAAATTGTGGAAATATGGTGGGGGGGGCAGATATCATCAAAGACTGCTAGGGCCTCTAAATGTACGTTTGCCACCAGCTTTTTAAATGCAGTAATACTTCATTGTCCATCCATCGATTCACCAATTATTTTAAAATAAATTACCGTTAAAAAAAACATTTCTGGTAATAGGACGCTTATGAATAACCTGTGAGAATCCTTGTCAAACAGACTGTAATCAGTGCAGATTAATGTTATCTTGGAAAACAAAACTCCAAAATGGCAAATTGTATTTCAAATGCCGTATTTCAATTGTTTGAACTTTTTAAAAATAAAATTCAAATATGACTGCGCTACAAAATGATTGAGGACGGATGGTTGTGCGGTAAAGCGCTCGACTGTCGACCTGAGGATCCCGGGATTGATCCCCGGTGAGAGCCAAAGAAATATTGGTGAAAGCTCTTCCATGTCTCCTATAGTGCCTCCTTGTACATCGCACTATAGGCTATGCTGAGGAGAAAAGCAGGGAACTCCAAAAATATACCCATAGTGGTTTATAGGATCTAAGAGTTAAACAACCTACCCTTTACAGGCTCATCACACACACACACACACACTCTCTCTCACACACACACACATTCACACACACGCACACACAATGATTCGTCAAAAATTATTGAGTGAACTTGTAACAAATTGTTGAAGAAAAAGTCCAAAATTATTAAACAAAAAATAAACAAAAAATAAAAATTAATCAAACATCCTTTCGTATTTTTCAGACACTAGCCAATGGACAGACAACAAAGTTTTAAAATCGAACTTGAAAACGGACCACATTTAAAATCTTTTTTTCTATCTAAAAAAAAAAAAGCGACCAAAAAAAAATACATTTAGCTGTAAATTATATGAACGCTAGCTCTCCCTGGCCAGTCGGCACAATGTAACATTTTTTTGTAGAGAAAATTGAACTCTCGTAAATATTTCATGTCAGGGGAGAGAAAAAAAAACCTACAAACGTTTCCTAACAGAGCAAGCCAAACATGATTCATGGGATTCAATATTGGCCACTCTCTCACTCATATTGGCCTAGGAAAATATCCTTGTGTAAATGTTTGAGTGTGTGTGTGTGTGTGTGTGTTTGTGCATATATTTGTGTGTGTATGTGTGTGTGCGTGTTTATGTGTGTGCATGTATTTGTGTATGTGCATGTATTTGTGTGTGTGTGTGTGTGCATGCATGTGTGTGTATGTGCATATATTTGTGTGTGTGTATGTATTTGTGTGTGTGTATGTGCATGTATTTGTGCGTGTGTGCATGTATTTGTGTGTGTGTATGTATATGTATTTATGTGTGTGTGTATGTGCATACATTTGTGTGTGTGTGTGTGTGCGCACATCTATTTGTATTTGTGTATGTATGTCTGTGTGCGTTAAACGAGAGCGTGTATATTATTACAAGTATATTACATTTTACTTTTCTTTGTGTTAGTTCAAATATC
Organism: Bulinus truncatus; assembly: GCA_021962125.1. NCBI lineage: Eukaryota > Metazoa > Mollusca > Gastropoda > Planorbidae > Bulinus > Bulinus truncatus. Next base: position 34,866,200 of record JAGDYQ010000001.1, on the reverse strand, counting down.
ATATATATATATATATATATATATATATATATATATATATATATATATTTTTTAGTTGATGTTGGGTCTACCATTCCGTCGTTGTTATAAATCTACCTACCTACCTACCTACCTATTTACCTGCATGCCTGTCTTCTTGCCTGCCTACCTGTCTACCTACCCACCCATCCAACCAACAAAATATTCATAGATAGAGCGATATATCGATGTAGATAACCATGGATTTCCTTCAATAAATATAAACATGGTGTTATTGATATGGACAGATAGATTTTGGGATATTTGAACAAAACATACAAAAAATGAGCCAGTTGAATGAATAGTCTATACACATTTCTGTCTCTGGGACTTGAATACATAAAGACTTGATTACAGAAAGACCTAAATACAGAAAGACCTGAATACATAAATACTTGATTACAGAAAGACCTGAATACAGAAAGACCTGAATACAGAAAGACCTGAATACAGAAAGACCTGAATACAGAAAGACCTGAATACATACATACTTGATTACATAAAGACCTGAATACGGAAAGACCTGAATACATAAAGACTTGATTACAGAAAGACTTGATTACATAAAGATTTGATTACATAAAGACTTGAATGATCAAAGCGGTTAAACTCAGGTGTCACTTTATGTCACTGTGAACATATATTTTGTTAACTTTTAATTAAGTAACAATTTATTTAACAGATGTTCTAACTAAACATGCTTCATTTATCTTAAATAAAGAGATAAAATAATTAAAACAAACGAAATGTATAGATAACACAGTTCAACAAAAAATTTTTTTTTTCGAATTGCCAAGAATATTTGAATGAATTTATAGCAATTCATGGGTGCTGATTTCAAAACTGCCACTGCTTTTGCTGAATTGGCTCTAGTTTCTGAGATATTGGACAATCTTGAAAATATGATTGTACCCTTTGTGTAAAACAATTGCAATACGTTTGGTGTCTGTTGTTTTATTTAACTATACCAAGTTATAACTTGGTTTATTTTTTTCTCTTTTATAGCTGCTTTCTAAAGACATCATGAGTTCATCATGAAGATGCTGCAAAAATAATCCGAATGTATTCTGTTACATCTGTGGAGAATACATGATTGAAAAGCAAAGAAGAAATATAACTGACTTTGTGTAGCAGGCATATTTGTCTTATTTCGGTGTGAAGCTGGAAGACCAAGACAAGTCTTGGGTTCCCCATAAGGTCTGCAAAAACTGCGTGGAGAGCCTACGGCAGTGGACAAATAGTGAGAAGAAAAGTCTAAGTTTCGGTGTACAAATGATATGGCGAGAGCCGAAAGACCATTTTGGTGATTGTTATTTTTGTATTGTGAATGTTAAAGGCTTCAATCGCCACAAGAAATCTAAGTGGGGTTATCCTGATCTTGAATCTGCAATGAGACCAATTCCACATAGCAGTGAAGTTCCTATACCAGTGTTTATTGGATTATTAGAGCTTTCACCATCAGACTCCGACGAGGGGCAAGATCTGGAGTTTTTGGCAGGTGAAAACAGTGGAAGCGATTATGAAGGAAGTTCTTCAACACCTCAACCATTCAGCCAAGAAGAACTCAATAACCTAATACGAGACCTAAATCTGTCCAAGCAAGCATCTGAGCTTTTAGTGTCCAGGCTCAATGAAAGAAATTTTCTCAAACCAGAAGTTAAAATAACATTTTATCGGAAAAGAGAAGATTTTCTTCTTCAATATTTAAGTTTACTGTAATGACATCCTTGGACTTCCGCTCCAAATGGGACTACAAGACTACCATTCCGAAGACTGGCGTCTTTTTATAGACAGTTCCATCACAAGCTTGAAATGTGTTCTGTTACAATGGTAATATGCATCTCTTCCCATTGCTCACTCAACAACACTTAAAGAAGAGTATGTGAATATCAAAACAGTATTGCAGAAAGTCCGTTATTATGAGCATCAGTGGTCAATTTGTGTTGATCTAAAAATGGTAAACTTCTTGCTTGGGCAGCAGTCAGGATACACAAAATACCCATGCTTCATGTGCCTTTGGGATAGCAGGGCAAAGCAAGATCAAGAGTAACATGGCCTGCAAGGGAAACCATGACTGTAGACAAAAATAAGATCATTCTCCCACCGCTTTATATCAAATTAGGTTTAATGAAACAATTTGTTAAGGCTTTGGACAAATCTGGCAAATGCTTCAAGTATATTTGCAGATCATTCCCCGGATTGAGCATGGAGAAGCTGAAAGCTGGGATTTTTGACGGTCCTCAGATTCTGAAACTCATCAACGATCGACATTATACTAATTTCATGGATCACCTTGAAGCTTCTTCATGGAACAGTTTTGTTTCAGTTGTCATGAACTTCTTAGGTAATAACAGAGCATAGAATTACGAAGAACTGGTGCAAGATATGCTCGCTAACTTCAGAAACATTGGAGCAAATATGAGCATCAAGGTACATTACCTGCACAGTCATTTAGACAAATTTCCAGGTAACCTTGGGGACTTCAGTGAGGAACAAGGCGAGAGGTTCCATCAGGATATGATGGTGATGGAGGAGAGATATCAAGAAAGATGGGACATACATATGATGGCTGACTACTGTTGGAGCCTCCAGCGCAATTGCACCAACGACACATACAAAAGGAAGTCGAGCAAATAGCGATTTGCTAATGCATTACTATAGACAATTAACATATTAATTAGTTAATTAATTAGACATAATTAGTTTTTCAAATGAAAATGTTTTCTTCTATAACACTATTACACATATTTTTGAACAAATTTCTGCATGACTATTAACAGTTTCACTACTTTTTGTTAGTATACTATTATACTTCATGCAATTCTTGACAAATTCCAAACACGGTGCATACATTATTTAATTAATTTTAATTATCTCGTAAAATAGAGCCAATCTAGCAAAAGCACATATTCTTAATCAGCATGGTTGACTTTGTATAAAATGATTCAAATATCACTGGCAACGAAATCACCGTTTACCAGTGTAATAGATATAAGGGTCTTGTTGAACGGAAAAAAAAATATATTAATATTTTCAACAAACACAATCATATTCCTAGTTCCAATCTGTATGAAACAAATTTCGCTCGGAATAAGAGCGTGATTCAGGGATTCGAATCTCTTCTGTAACTGTTCGGTCATCTTAAATAGAAGATTTCTCTCATTTTAGTGAAAGCATTGCGTATGATCAATGCAATTTTTTCGATGCTATTTTTGTTTTTTCAAAATATAATTGCCATTCAGTGTAATCAGTCTATTCCAATATGTCTCCCATTTTGCCAATAAAAACAAAATGAATTCATATAGGAATAAAACTGAATAGGAAGTCAATGTGCACAAAACGACTTTCAGAATGGATTCAATCTTGATTGAGGAATATTACTGTAATACTGTGGTACTGCAATACTGTGGTACTGAAATACTGTGGTACTGAAATACTGTGGTACTGCAATACTGTGGTACTGCAATACTGTGGTACTGCAATACTGTGGTACTGCTATTACTGTAAATATATTTAAAACGAGCCATAATCGATTTACATGTGAAAAAAAAATTGGGAAAAAAAATAAGCTTAATTTAAAAAATGTAAATGTTGGTCTATTTCTCCCTGTCTCGCCCTCTCCCTGCCCCCTTGCCCTGTCTTTCTTCAGTCTCTACCCCTCCCTCTATCACACCCCCTCCCCAAACTCCCATATTCCCCATCTCTCTCTCTCTTGAGACTCTTCTTTTTCATGCTTAAAATTTTCATGACTTTGAGAAAACAAAAACATTACATTGTTGCCCATAACTAGGCTTGCCATACGTCCCGGTTTGGCCGGGACAGCCCCGGATTTACTGGGTTGTCCCAGTGTCCCGCCCGGTTGTTGAAATTGCCCCGGTTTAGATTCAGGGCACAGTTTCTTGGAAATAATTGAGCAAAATTATTAGATCAGAGAATGATTAACACAGTAATACAAATTTACAGAGGTCGGCAGCAGAGAAGTCCGTTGAAGGCGAAGCCTGTAGTCGACGTAACCTTGAATCAACCAATACGCATCCCGCTAACCACGTGATTGTCATTGTCAATATGTTTCCCCACTCTAGCAGCACCAAAATATACCTACCACTTACGAAACTGCCCGACTTGTACCGAGCACTAACAAAATCTCGCGGTAGTCGCAATCTCCAACAGTCCATCAGTCACGTACTACAATAGAGTGTACACGTGTGCAGTACTATTCATCGTCATTTCAGTGTGTTTTACAAGAGTTAAATATTTAGCCGCCTTAATCGATTTAATAGCTATTTGTAAAGTTTTCCATGCATCAAGTAGGCAAAACAATGTAACAGTTTGTGTGACAGTGTGACTTTGTGTTTTTCATCGAGTAATCTAACCTCAAAACTATGCCGAAAAGAGTCTGCAAATTTAGTGAAAGCCTTCAGAGTAAATTTCCGTTTTTAAAAAAGGTATGTACACGTGATGATAGAGTCAAATATGAACAATGTGGCTCTGAATTTTCCGTTGCTCACGGATATTAACGACCATTTAAACTCAAAGAAACACAAAAATAGCTGACTAAGCCTTGCTGGATCGTCAAAAATATCAACTTTTTTCAAAAATACAAATCTTCTTGATTCTGAATATGAAATAGCTGCTAAAGAAGCAACATTCGCCTATCATACATCAAATCACAACATAAGCTTCAATTCCAACACATGTTCCTCTAAATTGATTTCCACATTTTTTGAACCAAAATTTTCATTGGGAAAAACCAAATGTGAGGCTATAATATTAAATGTAATAGCACCTTTAGCGCTGGAAGAATTAAAGAGTGATTTAATAAATGCAAATTTTGTTGCACTAAGTATGGATGCTTCCAACAGACAAGAGGTTAAACTTGTCCCCATAGTTGTGCGTTATTTTAAACAGGAATCTGGAGTGCAAGTCAAACTACTAGAATTTAAATCTGTATCTGGTGAAACTGCAGACATATTAACAAGTCATCTTATGACAGTCATCAAGGAAAATAAACTGGAAGATAAAGTAGTGGGCTTTTGTGGTGACAATGGCAACACAAACTTTGGTGGAGTCAAGAGGGCAGGCAAAAACAATGTTTTTACTCTTGTAAAGAAAGAACTGGGGAGAACAATAAATGGTATTGGTTGTGGAGCTCACATTGTCCACAACGCAGTCCAGAAAGAAAAGCCCCAGAGGGCTAAATGTCTCTTAAAATCATTTCAAGGGAAAGACAATGTAGACTGCAACCGCATTGCCAGTGACTTCAGAGAATTTTACAAACGGTGTATTTCTTATTTTGACCTGTGGGAAGGCAGTTTCGGTGAAGCACGAGACTTTGTCTGGATCAATGAAAACATCATTTCATGGGAAAACGTTGAAAGAACAGCAGAGTTGATAAACAAGAATTTCGGAAAACCTAAGGTAAACAATGACGAGCTGTTTGATGAGGTTGTTCTTGCCAAGAAATTTTGGGCTTCTAAAGTAGGTGATTGGGAAAGAGAAGAAAAGGAAAACGATCGTAAAAAATCAAGCGAAGAAAAATGGATGGAGCTACTCTCTTCCTTTAAGCAACAAAACATCGCAATGTCTAATCTTGGAATGGTTGTTGAGTACGTGTTCTGTCTTCCTGGAACGTCCGCCACAGTTGAGCGGGTTTTTTCGATGATGAATAGTGCCTGGCGTGATGAACGGCGTGTGATGCAAGAGTCCACGGTCCGCGGTTTGATGGTGTGCAAAGTTAACTTCGGACTTAGCTGCAATGAATTTTATGAAAAAATTAAAGAGAAGACCTTATTGAGAAAGGTTCATTCAAGTGAAAAATACGAGTGGTATAGCAAGTAGAAAACTGTTTTGTTTTGTAAAAATATCATGTTTGTGTACCATTATGAATAAAATAACAAAGATTATCTATTCTATTTTTTAAGTGTTTTTTACATTAGTGTTTTCATCCCCCCCCCCCGTCCCGGTTGGTCCGTGAAAAAATATGGCAACCCTACCCATAACAAGACAGCCATGCTGTACCGCAATATTTTGTTTCCA
>JAGDYQ010000001.1:34845644-34859646 GCA_021962125.1 Bulinus truncatus | reverse complement strand
GGTCGCTGATAATTTCTATTCTGATAATTAGATAAAGTTGATAGATTTATGATTCCCCATCGTACTTTGCGTCATTAGCTTTTGTGGCTTTCGGGCTGGACTCTAAACAGTTACCTACTTTTTTTTTCAAAAATCATAAAAACGTCTTCAAATTCTGCGCAAGTTGGTTCGAAATGTCCGTAACGAATAATGCATCTTCAAATGCCTTATAAAGTACGAACAGTTTCGAATATGGTGGTTTTCAAAAAATCAAATTTAATTTGACGATGTGAATTCTGTAAAATTGATTTTCTGTATGCTGCATCTCTTCGGCCTTATAAAATGAAAATGATTAGAAGTCGAGATATATCGGTGTGTTTGACTCGCCAGCTTTCATGGAGCCTCCGATCTTCATACAAGTTAAAGGGGTTCGAACCGTTTTCTTTTCGAGTCCAGTCACCTATCTATATGTCTTCAGTGGTCTCTCCACTATCTATATGTCTTCAGTGGTCTCTCCATAGCCTCTACACAAAAAGATATGATGATGATGATATAAAAAGGGTAATATCGAAAATCAAATCTGTGATTTTAAAGGATAATTAGATCAACATCTCACCCTAACACGGACATAATTAATATTCCAGATGTGAGATGTTAAAATCTTGGTGCAGACGTATAGTGCTATCCATGGTGCGATCCACGATGCGATCCATGGTGCTATCCATGGTGCGATCAACGGTACGATCCATGGTGCGATCCATTGTGCTATCCATGGTGTGATGCATCATGGTGCGATCCATGGTACGATTTGCTAAATTGTTCAACTAATGAAGTTAGAGGTCTCCAACACAAAGGGTTAACAAAGCTTCTATTTGGTAACGGCCAGGTACGGCCACTCGCGCATTTCTCTGGAGGGTAGTTTAAGGTGGTCCTTGGGGCATTTAAGGTTTCTGCTAGTTGTTTTTTCTCAAAAAAGTTAATTTTTCGGGGGGGGGGGGGGGGAGGGGGGGTAGGTAAGAAAAAAATTATAAAAAAACTTCTATTTAATATTTCCAAAAAAAAAAATTGGACGTTTGTTTGAAACACACTCATTAACATTTGTGCAAAGTTATTTTACGATATCTACAATAGATTTTAAAAATTGATTCTTTGAAAATTTTTGAAAAATATGTCTTAAAATTACACTTTTTCACCCAAAAAAAGTTACAAAATACATTTTTAAATAATTTTTTTTATAATTTTTTTTATTTCTTTGTTCATTAATTGGTATGTTGTATGCATGTGCCAAAAATGGCTAGTGTAGCTTAAAAAATAAAAAAGATAGAAAAAACAACTAGCAGAAACCTTAAATGCCCCATGGACCACCTTAACAGGTTTTCTTGTACAGCCTAAAATACAGATCGTCGGGTGAAGCGGAGATCACCTGTTTCCGTAGCCACGGGCCATTCTATGGCGCAGTGTGGCTAGAACAATGCCCAGTCGCCTTTAACTTCACCACAACATTGTCGAGCGCTCTGCCACACTGCCACCGGGCCCCGAGTTCATGGGTGGGGGGGGGGGTGGGGGGGGGAGTGCACTACGGCGACTACGCGTTTCGTTGTTTTGATTTGTTCTCGCGTGATAATAATGAATGAAGACTATTCTGAGTAGCGTCAAACAAACTACCGTTGGTGTCGCCCGGGGGGGGGGCGACTATGGAAATGTCAACAGAGGTCACCCCTGGGCTGGTGGGGAGAAGTAGGCGGACCCTGCCCCCCCCCTTACACCCACTGCTAGTGTCGACACTGATCATACTTAAATGAACGCTACCCTGAACCTTGTTTTCTTTTCCCCAAGGCCAAACTGTAATTAAGCCCGGCATTGTCTTTATGATATTGCAATATTTACTAAAAAAAAAGAATCGCATGAGAGATTCTGGTAGGTAATAGAGACGGTTGGGTTGGGAGGTTGGGAGGAGTTAAAAACATCCTAACAAAAAAAAATTCTGTAAGATAGCCCTGTTGTATTAGTGTTTAGCATATTTTTTTTAACTGATTTAATGTATTTTTTAAGCAAAAAAAAAAAAACCATGAATAAAAAGTATAGATGAGGTCGAGTTGCTTTAAGTGATTAAGGGACCATTCATTTAGTACGTAACGCTTTTTTCCCCTTAATTTTGAACTCCCCCCCCCCTTCCGCATTACAGGGTTTTTTTAAATCAATCTTTATCATTACCTGTCATTCTCTCCCCCCCCCCCCCTCAGGCGTTGCGTAATAAGTGAACAGTCCCTAAAAAGTAAAAGTCTCTTCATAAAAACAAAAATCTTGGCCCTACCTTGTCACCGAAACAATAATCACAAGACAGCACTGGTCTATATAAAAGGAAAAAGAAAACACCAACTCCTTCGAAATGACAACACTCGTTATTTATATCCCCCACATGGAACATAATTTCACTAAATCCCGCGGCCGAGTGAGTACAAACAGCGTCTAATTGAACACACGGATACACCGCGAGATTTCGAAGAGATGTTAAAACCATAAACAGATTTTTTTTGTTTTTTTTTTTTCTTTTCTTCTTCCTCCTCCCCCCCTTCCCTAGTCCACACGTTCGCGCGATGAGGACCCGGGGATGTTATTATCGGCACGCTCTTTCTCGTGTCTCGGGCAGTTAGTGAAGAAATCTTCTCTTGGTAACAGATGCAAGCTGTCACCGTGCGAATAGCACGGTAGGCTTCGATGTCCGTGAGACAGGCTGGATATCACGAGATAACACGAGAGAGAGAGGGAAAAAAAAGTGGGGGGACAGAAGCGCAAGGGTGAGTGGGGAAGGTCTAATACTGCGGTCCAGTCGATAACGTTTTCGAGGTTTGTTTTTTTTTTCACCTCTTTTTTTGCGTCTGAGGAAATGTTATTACTATAACGGATTAATATTGGTGAAGGAATTTCTAATTTAACTTGTCAAACTTGTTCACAGTCGACTGACCAAGGGGCAGCAGCAGAGCAAGTAATGGGTCGCAAAGTTGGATGGGTCACATGGGTCATCATGGGTCAATGTTCCCTGACCCACGACCCATCCTTAGTCTCCGCCCGACCCTAAAAAAAAACCCGTCGACGCGCGATTTTTTTTAAATTTCAAAATGGTTTCTATGGCAACGGCCGCCATCTTGAAAATATAACAACATTCAATGGGTCATGGGTCATAATGGGTATGGGTCAAGAACTTGATGGGTCATGGGTCAAGCTCAGTCAAGCTCCTTGTTTCCATTATTCCAAATAAAATAAAAAGAGAGCCAAACATATTAGCAAAAATTTAACAGATGTAAGAAAATGTAGATAGGGACGGGGCTCCTGACAAGTGCTCCCAGTGGCACCGAGAGCCAACGCCGGCCCCATGGCAGGACATCATTGCGGGCCCCTTAATATACAATGAGTCGTGAAAAAAATTGACATGGTCGGGGCTGCCGCGCCCCCTTACAGATGCGGGCCCCCTGGCAATGACCCCCCTCTCGGCGGCCCTGAGTGCCCCCACCCCACCCCTCTTTGCAGCGGCCCTGACTATCTCGGTCTGCCCTTAGGTTTTTTTTTCTCATCGGGTGTCCCAAAAAAAAAAGGAAGGGGGGGGGGTGGAATTCTCTAGCAGTGCAGTGCACTTACTTGCCTCAGTTTTCTTAAATCGTCAGCACTCCTAATTAATTACACCCCCCCCCCGTCCCCCTATTTGATATGCACTTAGATCGCTTGTTATCAAGCTTTTTTGCGACTCACAAAGTTTTTTTTCGATATCCACGCGCAGAGAAAGGAAGGAAAAAAAAAGGATGAAAACTGAATGTATACATTTTATGGCCACATTACTTTGAGAACCGCCGACAGGACGACTCTGAAACCAAAACAACTTTTAAGAGTTATGCCCCTTTAATTTAAAAAAAAACATGTTTTTTTTTAAGATGTGTTTTAAATTAATAAAACATACGAACCATGTTACTACGATCCAAATATAGATGTCACGTGATATTACGATTGAACCAATCAATAACACAGCCCAACAAAAAAAAATTTTTTGCGAGTTGCCAAGAATGTTTGAATGAATTTATAGCAATTCATGGGTGCTAATTTCAAAACTGCCACTGCTTTTGCTGAATTGGCTCTAGTTTCTGAGATATTGGACACCCTTGAAAATATGATTGTACCCTTTGCAATAAGTTTGGTGTCTGTTGTTTAATTTAACTATACCAAGTTATAACTTTGTTTAGTTTTTTCTCTTTTATAGCTGCTTTCTACAGACATCATGAGTTCATCACGAAGATGCTGCAAACATAATCCGAATGTATTCTGTTACATCTGTGGAGAATACATGATTGAAAAGCAAAGAAGAAATATAACCGACTTTGTGTAGCAGGCATATTTGGCTTATTTCGGTGTGAAGATGGGAGACCAAGACAAGTCTTGGGTTCCCCATAAGGTCTGCAAAAACTGTGTGGAGAGCCTACGGCAGTGGACAAATGGTGAGAAGAAAAGTCTAAGTTTCGGTGTACCAATGGTATGGCGAGAGCCGAAAGACCATTTTGGTGATTGTTATTTTTGTATTGTGAATGTTAAAGGCTTCAATCGCCACAAGAAATCTAAGTGGGATTATCCTGATCTTGAATCTGCAAGGAGACCAATTCCACATAGCAGTGAAGTTCCTATACCAGTGTTTAGTGGATTATTAGAGCTTTCACCATCAGACTCCGACGAGGGGCAAGATCTGGAGTTTTTGGCAGGTGAAAAAAGTGGAAGCGATTATGAAGGAAGTTATTCAACACCTCAACCATTTAGTCAAGAAGAACTCAATGACCTGATACGATACCTAAATATGCCCCAGCAAACATCTGAGCTTTTAGCGTCCAGGCTCAATGAAAGAAATTTTCTCAAACAAGAAGTTTAAAAATATCTTATCGGAAAAGAGAAGAGTTTCTTCTTCCATATTTCAGCCAAGAGGAAGATCTTGTTTACTGTAATGACAATCTTGGACTTCTGCTCCAAATGGGACTACAAGACTACCATTCCAAAGACTGGCGTCTTTTTATAGACAGTTCCATCAGAAGCTTGAAATGTGTTCTGTTACACAATGGTAACCGTTATGCATCTCTTCCTATTGCTCACTCAACAACACCTAAAGAAGAGTATGAGAATATCAAAACAGTATTGCAGAAAGTCTGTTATTATGAGCATCAGTGGTCAATTTGTGTTGATCTAAAAATGGTAAACTTCTTGCTTGGGTAGCAGTCAGGAAACACAATTTTAATTATCTCGTAAAATAGAGCCAATCTAGCAAAAGCACTTACATATTCTAAATCAGCATTGTTGACTTTGTATAAAATGATTCAAATATCACCGGTAATGAAATCACTGTTTACCAGTGTAATCTAACACATATCTGTAAATGTTTCATAAGTGAGAAATGTCAACCAAGGATTTATCAATAATAATTGTAGGTCATTTTTTTTTCTTTTCATATGATTGCATCTGAATCTACACACCGACAGCTATTCATGTTTATATTTGTGTTATTTCAAGTTGAACGTCAGTATTATTCATATCAAGGCAGTTGTTGCTCCTTGTAAACTTTGAAGTGGGGAAACTGGAGTGATTTTTCATAATGAATCACCACATTGCATACGATTGCAGTGCTGATATTTTTTTTTTGAGTCACCGAAATGAATCATAGACCAGTGTTTCTCAAAGTGTGGGTCGCGAATCAATCTTTTTTAATTAATCGTGAAAATTGTCTGATTTTGTAGTGACGTTATTAAATACGTCAACGACAGATTAAAAAAAAAACAGATGAAGAACAACATACCCTTAAGCACCATACCCTCCAGCACCATGCCCTCCAGCACCATACCCTCCAGCACCATACCCGCCTCCACGTGGCATGATGACCAGCTCCCTAATTATATCTACAAACTAGAGACCCTAACTAAAATTTGAAAGTTTAAAACTTCGTCCAAGCACGTGACTAACCCGACCGTTCATTTAACCATGTTAATTTTGATACATTTCAAAACCACAGAAGCCAAAATTGGGAAGTATGCTAAATTGCATTGGTTGCTGTAGGCATACATCATGTGTTCATAAGTATAACTTTATTTCTATATAATATTACGAATCTAAAAGTTTGATATACGAAGAATCAAATATAACAGCTGAAATCAAAATGAATAGATTGAGGTGGGTAGGGCACATAGAAAGAGTGGAAAACAACAGAGGTCCAAAAGCAATATATAAGGCAACACCCAATGAGAAATGGCCTAAGGGCAGAACAAGAAGCAGATGGTTAGAGGAAGTGGAGAAAGACCTTAAAGTCATATGAGTGAGAGAGTGAAGGAAGAAACTATGGATATGAAAAAGTGGAGAAGAGAAGTATGGCAGGCCAGGGCCCTAAATGGGCTGTGGAGCCAAAGGAAGAAGAATAAAAGTTTGTTATTGTGTAAGGTAAAGGGGAACCACTCCGTTTTTCCTGTTTAAAAAAATGCATTTGAACACAACAGATTGCCCTGCTCTCTATATGCCCGTTTGCAGAGGCGTAGCGAGGGGTGAGCAAGGTGGGGGGGGGGATCATGTCTCGGGCGCTACTCACAAAGGGGCGCCAAATGGTATATGTACATATACTATTATAAGGTTTTTGAATGGGAGGGGGGGGGTGCATTAAAAGGGTATTAACGTTGAAGATTTCTCTTAAACATAGATACGAAGTAGGGAACATACGGACGAAGCCTGATGCCCAACTATGAAAAAAAAGGGGGAGGGGGGGGACATCGAAATACGAAATTTACTATTGTATCATTATTTCCCGTCAAGTTTTTAAGTCAAGTTCCCATAGCCCCTGAAGGGTCAGCACGGCAGATGAAGGGTAGAATGCATCTGTTTCTGTAACCACGGCATATAAAGGGATTGTGTGGTCAGAACAACGCCCAGCCGACTTTCTTCCCTCAAGTCAGATATCCATTTAAAGGTGGGTGGACTTGAGGGACTTCAGCCAACTTTATTCAGGACCAGGAAATATCCTTTTTAGTTGACATGGAGGATCGAACCGGGGACTATCAAGTCGACAGGTGAGCATCTACACCACGCGGCAATCCGCCCAACCCCTTTGTTTTTGAGGGACACGCAATATTTATCAGTGTCTGAGAAAGGGGTGGGCTGAAGTGACTGGGGAGGGGGGGTGGTACATGGAAGTAACAGGCACTCTAATTCAGATACATATTGAGTAGAATGCAAAGCATTCTCAATGCACAACCATTATAACACAATCATTGGCATGTGACAAGTTGCTGTTGTCCCTTGTAAACTTTGAAGTGTGAAATTGGAATGATTTTTCTTAATGATTTACCACTTTGGATTACTGATATTTTTTTGAGTCACTAAAATGAATCATTCATCTCTTTAGTCCAGTGTTTCTCAAAGTTTGGATCGCGAATCAATCTTATTAATTGACAATGAAAACATCATTATTAATTGTGTCATTATTCAATTTCGTGAAAGACAGATTAAAAAAAAAACAATATTAGCTACAGCGTACCCTACTCCACCCTTCCCACAGCCATGTACCGTTGACCTGTTGAGTCCCTGGAGTCTATTCAATACATGAATGATTATAATTAAAGGATTGATTTTTTCACTATCTACATATGCAAAAAAAACAGCAACTCTATTTCTTCAATTTGTTACAAAGGAAAAATATTGTAAATCTGAAAAGTAAAAGGGGAAATCTTTGTTTACAACTCATGCCGCTTTTATTCCATTTTTTCTTAACAAAGATTTTCTTAGCGGATGGGTTGCAAAAAAACCAGAGACTCTTTTTTTTTTTTTTTTGGAAGTGAGCAACGAAAGAAAAACCTTCAAGGCCATTGCACCAACTATGGTGGGAATGAATGAAGGGTCTTTCAAAAATGTGTCTCACTATTGGTATATAGCAGTGGTGGCGAACCTATGGCACGCAGAGCCTCATCAGTTGGCATGCGACTAAAATATCGCTTCCTTAATTTTTTATTGGAGTGTTGGCGCTTTGCTGTATAAAAAAAAAAAAATACGTGTCACTGGCTTTTTCGTTGAATTATGGGCATGCAGCCCCCAAAAAGATTTGCCACCACCGGTTTATAGCATCTAAATGCTTAACAACCCAACTAATCGGGGACTTAATGCAAATAAAAAACTAATCCATGTTTATGTAAGAATGATAGTTTTACAACTGTAAGAATAAAATTTTAACTATTGATATACTATTATTAATAAAAAATAATGAATAAAAAAAGTCAATTGTAGGTTTTTATGTTACATTTAATTTCCAGTCAATTTTTTTTTTCAATAATAACATATGTTGGTTAAAAGTTAAAATCAAAATAACAGTTAAAAAAAAATATGAAAAAAATTCAAACAGGCGATCCTTCTTGCTTTTCTCTGACTGCATCCTGAAATATTAAATCAAGAAACATTTATTTTTTAATGTACATTTCAAGTAAGTCTTCACGTTTATGTTATATTTTTAAAACATACATTTATTTATTTTTAAATTCTTATGGAGTCTGATGCTAATTAATTTTTCAATAATGTTTATATAAAGAGGGAAATTTCAGAAAAAGAAGTCACAACTATAGCACCATTCTGTACCATGCAGAGCTGTTTTTTTTTTTTTTTTAAATATATTTTGTAAACTTTACTAACAAAAGCATTAAAAAGTAAAAGATAATTCCTCCGGCTTAAATCATACATAATTCCTCCGGCTTAAATCATACAAATGATTATAGAAATTATATTGACAAAATAAAAGTGTGAGCGCCAGTTAGTATCTCTTGTATTTATGAAATAACAAAATTTTAACGTCAAAATATTCTGGTCTTTGAATGTTTTCAAACTCTATCCAATGATAACACTAATCAAGGTATATTTATCTTTTAATTTGTAGTGCATTTTAAAAGTCTATAAAAAAAAAAAAATTGTGATATTTTTTTTTTTCAAATGTGTGTGAGGATGCAGGTAACAGCTTGTATGTATACAAGGTCAGTGTGACATCATTCTGGACTTCTTTCAATTTCAATTTTTAAAAAACTTAATTCACCAATAAAGTATTAAAAAAAAAACTATAACCAAAACATCTATGCCTAAAAAATTACTGTCAATAAATAATGAAACATTCAAATAAACTATTCTCTGAAAACTTTTAATCAGCATGAAATTTAAGACACAGTGATAATAACATTTTTTAATCCCAACAAGGAGATGTATATCTGTGCAAATAAAAATACACATCGCCATCTGCTATGTAATTTATTCTATTCAAAAAACATATGGCAGATTTAAACCTAACTAACTAGTCATGGAATGATGATAAAATTGTTCTCATTCTGATACATGTTCTTATTTGTTTCTGATTTAGAAAACTAGCAGACTTTATGGAATGCTTAAGAATAGGTTAGACTGGAGTCGAACATATTGGATGAATATTTGGACATTGGGTAAAAAAATCATCTGATTCCAATAACCCAAAAAGTTGTGATATGCCTGAAGCCTGATAAATTGACTTATCACTAATCAAACGATTTTTTTTTTTGATTTCATCAATAATCTTTAAAAAAAAAAGGTCAGTTAAGAAGTTGATCATAATTTAAATCTATTTACTATGAATTAAGAACAAGCTCAGTTCTCTGTATGACACTTGTGTAGTGCCACTCAATGCAAACTGAAAAGGCACTAATGAGAGCAACGGGTAAAGCCTTAATTACCTCCCATTTGTACAACATTATACCGTCCAAATCAAGATGTAAAATTGCAATAAACGAAATATTTTTGAAGAAAAAGCCTTTAATAAATCCAGCATTATAACTTACTTTTTTACATTACTCATAGTCAGTGCTCTTTTACACCATACTTAGAAAAAGTCCTACTCTATGGATTTACTAGACTAAAACAAAAGAATCTGTCGTATTGAGCTGGTTTCAATACAGATGTGAACCAGATCAGCATAGGGCATTCTACATGCTCAAACAGAGAAGGTCTTGTGAACAAGAGATGAAAAGTTGTAACCAGACATGGGAGGAAATTGAAAAAGGCCTCTCAAAACAGAGTGTGCTGGAGAGTGATTGCAAAAGCCCTTTGCTCCGCAAGGAGTTTAAGGAACTAAGTCGAGTCAAACTCAAGGAAGACAACCTCATAATTTGGTGGAGAAGTAGATCCGGTGACACAAAAAATGCCCCAATTTAGGTACAGGATCCAGAAAAATTATATTGTTTTTACAGTGACATCATAGTATAGTAGGGGTGATGTTATTAGTCTAATTGTATTTCAAACCAAACAAAGCTTATCACTGAGAATGATACCAACATCACTGCACCAGTTGTGAGAAAAAGAGTGTAATAAATCCATCTCACGAAAAAGATTTCTATAATCACCTCAAAAAGAATTTGTTGGCAAATCATAAGATTTCGTTAATATTATGATGTTCACATGACTTTCTCTTGGAGTAAATCATTTATCTTCGCTCGTGATTGGAACTGTCAATCAACTGGCCGAGGACAAGCGCAACATAACTGTCATGCTTAGCCATTACATTTACTTTAGTTTCAGGGTGTCTGAAGTCCACATTAAGAAGCTGTTGTAAACCATCAAGGTTAATCCTGCCTGCAAATTGAAGGATCTGTTTAACAGTTTTAATATTTTCTTGATGCTGCACGAAATGAAAAAAAAAAAAAAATAATACACACCTTAAACCTTTCTTCTAGAAGAGAGATTTCAGAAATCAAGTCAGTTATGGCATTTGTAATGGCTTCTTGCGGTGTGTAATCAGGGGTGGTCTGAATGCGAAGAACAAATTTGTGCTCTAACGGATGTGGAATCTTATACCCTGCAAACAGAACCTGTGGGTCTTTTAAAAGCTGGCTGTGGAGGAAAAATACATATTTTGGTAATGAAACGATCTCTAGTTGGTATTAAAAATCTCAAATGTAGTAAAAAAGGCTGTAGAGGAAAAATACATATTTTGGTTATTAAAAGATCTCTAGTTGGTATTAAAAATCTCAAATGTAGTAAAAAAATTTAACGCTGAACTTGTTTAAAATTCACAACTATAATCTTGTTTTTTACTGAGATGTAATTTTTTTACTTCCACTCAGCTAATTAGGCTTACAGCTTCAATTCTTCTTTAATTATTTCATCTACATTTCAAGACATGTTTTCTTATATAGAGAATCCTGTTACAATATACATTTTACTTTATCAAACTTGATAATTACATCATTCAGTCTTTACAATAGAATAAGAGTTTTAAAACTGACATTTGAATTCTTTTATCTAAATAGTCTAAAGACAAATCACAACATTTTCTTCTTTGTCAATAAAGTTTAAGTATGCAAAATATTTATCCATCATCTATACAAAGCAAAAATTTTAAATAATACTTACGTTGTTATTAAGTTTCCTAAAGTATGGTCTTCTTTATTCACTGTGAAGCTGGCAGCATTTGGAATTTTTGAGTCTTTTTCAATGTATATTCTACAAAAAATTAATAAATTATGACCTAACGTATTAAATCTTATTTTATATATAAATAATATAAACAAGAGTTAACAAATCTGAAGTAGATAATTTAATGTTATTTATTTTTTATTACAAGTAAAATGAATAAATAAAAATCTAAACTTCAAAAACCTATAATGGTTAATCTGTTGTTGTTTTTCATCTTTAGTTCACGAATTTAATAATGATAAAAAAATCATGATGTATTACAAGTAAAATAAATTAAAATCTAAACTTCAAAGGAATAAAAAACTTACAAATCTAGAGTTACTAATTCTAATGTTTATGTGTTAACATACAATAATAATAGTAATAGTGGGTAAAAATTAAATTTTATTTAGAGGAGTACTAAATTAACATAAAAACAATATGAAACTGCAAACATATTTAATTTTCACAGAAATAAAAGAAGGACAGTTATTTAATCAATGTAATATAAAAATAAAATAATTTAAATATTACATTTGAGAAAGATGTACCATATTTTAAGGACTTTAAGATGAAGATGCACCTGACTATAACGATGAAGTACTATAATAATTATAAGGCCTTACATTGCTTAAAGATTATATAATAGGCAGTATAGCCATGTCTTATTAAGACACACCCAGTTTTTAGAGCATGAAAACAATTATAAAATATAAAGCCTGGCTGGACAGCATTTAGACCCTCATTTACCCCTAACTTTCTGAGAAAAAAGTGTGTTTTAAGAGAGTCTGAAAAATATTATCACTTATTTTGTAATAATTATACCTTTTTTGTAACTAATACATAAATTAATTGTCAAAATAATGCATACATGTTCATATTGATTTAAGACTTCAACAACTCTTAGTTATTTATGCTGAAATTCTTGTCTGATTCACTTTAAACTGACAATGCCACATATTTCATTTCGATCAACCAAATCAAATTCAATCCATCTCTTTTCACTTGTGACTTTACTTCAGACAAGATGAAAAATGATTAATCTGTTGTTTTTTTTCAGCCAATACTCATTTCACTTTAAACCATTTATCTTGTGGGCGGACTGTCGTAAAAAAATAATAAAGCTTACTTTTTTTCTCCTTCAAACAGAAGAAATGATTCAAAAGTTGATGGGGCATTCATTTTGATTTGCTTTGATACAAACCACCATACAATAACTAATGCTCTTACGCTTGTGAAAATCAAAATAATTCCTAACGACTAATGTCACTAAAAATGCTCTTTTGATTTGATCTTTTCTAAATATCCGTATACATTACCTATTTAATTACATATTATTCTGTCGAAATAAACCAGATATTTAAAAATATTATTTATAATAAATGGTATATCCTACGTCATTTAAAATCGTATAATATGTAGCGCATGCAATATATTATTTGTTTTCATAGTTTAATATCCAGAATAATAATAGTATTAATAGTATAAAGAGCCGGGCCTGATATGATACTATTTTGGAGAGTGACGTCCCTTTTAATTGTTGATAAAATGGCAGATTGGGAAGAAGTACGACGATTAGCAGCTGATTTTCAAAAAGTTCAGTTGTCGTCAACCAAACAAAAGTAAATCGTACATTGATTATATTCTGTTCAACATATTTTTCTTCATTAAAATCTTTCATTGCAATAAGACAGCACTGAAGATAACCTGTATATAACAATCTGTTTCGATTCATATCAATCATTTATCTTTATGTCTGCTTTAAATCTGAGTTGTTTTTATCTCCATATGACGTGGTCTTAACGACAGCACCACATGAAATCATACATCATAAAAGTTAAATTTGCTTTATGTAAAATATTTATTTAAATTAGATATCAACAATGTTTTGGTTCAACCGTTGATTTTAAGCTGCTTAAGTCCTGAGGTTTATTTTAAGCTTTCCAAAACTATATTGTCTATATTATAGCATTTAAAACAAAAGTGTAATTTTAAGAAACAATAAATGATCAATGTTAACTGCACCAGAAAAGTTATTATGTTTATGGACAGCTTTAAAGACTAGTTGATGAAGTTTTATTTTTCAACTTTTATGTTTCAACTCTTTTACCAAGTACTCTGTACACCCTCATAGTCTTACTATACTATAAATTAATAATTATAATTCACTATTTTATCCTTCATATTTCGGGGCGGGAGGGTTAAAGGGGTGGTGCATCATTTAGATGTAATTATATGTTTTAGGTGTATATAAATCAATGTAAAAACATATAAAATTTTATTCTACATACAATTCAAAGCTCAAAAAAAAAAAAAAAACACTCCATTACTAATCATGCATTATGGGCAAAAAAAAAGAACAACATTCAAGTATTTTAATTACTTTTAACAGTTAATTAAAGATTCTTAATTTTCTAAATGAATAAGGATGCTAGAAATTTGAATCCCTTATAAGAAATACCAACATGCATGCTTCCATTTCTCTATTGAATGAAATACACTTAGAACTTTTTTTTTATAACTCTTGATGTTAGATAATATTCATATTTTGTCTGTCATAAAC